>VMDR010006962.1:0-42822 GCA_007922815.1 Macrotus californicus | reverse complement strand
AAGCATAAATACAACCTTTGTGTAATTTGTGTAAGACCCCTTGAATATTCAGATCATTTGCATAGATATAATTTGATAATATGCTCTATTACCAAGTTTTTTTATCAGACATTTTCATATTTCACCTTAACCTGCATATTCATGATGTTAATAATCCACAATGTTAATATATGCTTGGAAATGAGGAAGGAGGAAGCTAGAATTACCAGAAAGGCTCTCAACACCAAGGATATCATTAATTTCCCAAAAGCCTATGACTTAAGGTCACACAAAGGGGAGTATGCCAGGTTTCCAGGGCTATAGCTCAAAGTCCTAAACACTGGGTGACTTAAGCAATAAAAATTGATTATCTCACAGTTCTAGAGACTAGAGATCATGATGTCCACAGGATTGTTCTTTCTGGAGGCTGAGGAAGAATCTGCTCCATGCCTCTCCCCAGCTTCTGGTGGTTTGCTGGCAACCTTTGGCATTCCTTAGCTTGCAGATATGTCATCTTGACCTTTGTCATCATCTTCACATGTCCCTCTCCCTGTGCACATGTCAGTGTCCAAATGTCACCTTTTAATAAGGACACAAGTCGTACTGGGTTAGAGACCCACTCTACTTCAGTGACAATACATTTGCAATGACCCTATTTCCAAATAAAGTCACATTCTGTGGTACTGGGGGTGTAGGACTTGACAACATGTGAACTTTGATGGGACATAACTCAACCCCCTCCCTGCCCCTAACAAGGAGCAAAGAACAGGATTGGTATGTCAAAATAAAAAGATATAACAGAAGTTGGGTTTCAGATTTAGCCTGTTGACCTTGAGCAAACTGGGCCTGTTTCCTTATCTGTTAAACAAAGAAGTTCCTGCAGATATCAAACTTTTTCTCCTAGTGCTGTTATTCTCAGAATTGCACTGCTAGAAGAAGACTTAAAGCAAAGTTTTAAAGTTAGATTTTGGGGTTTTAACAAACCATCAACCCACAAGAGAGACCTTCTGAGAGAACGGTAGTGCAAAGAGGCCCAGCATGGAAGGCGAGGCTCCCTGGGGCCAGCTTGCTGGAAGAGTCGCCCTTACGTGTGCAAAGTCACAGGCCCGTCCTCTTCGGGCCAGCCTCATTCCTAGCCTCTTCGGACTTGTAACACAACATGTTATGGTTGTTTGCTTCACTTTTTGACACTACTCATTGCCCTCTGCCTCGCTGCAGCTTCCCTCTCCCCCACCCCAGCACAGAGGAACCGCCAAACATGAACTTACTTGTAAAAATTAATTAGACCTTGCAAATTTCAACATACCCCAAGATAATCCTATCCCCTCTGTTCAGGTTGTAAACAAAAGAAGATGACCACAAGGCACAGGGATGGCTGGAGGACAGAACACTTGGGACCACCCAAAGAACCAGTTTTAGGATATTATAAATCATTATTTTTTAATACCACCTTATACCATTTAAAGCACTTTCACAACATCAAGTATATAGGATTGGATGTCAAAGTTACTAGAAAAAAATAAAACATTAACATTATTTGGAATAAGGGATGGTAGATTTAGGAGTGATTTTCATTTCTTCTCTATAGTTTTCTCTATTTTCTAATAGTTCTACTATAAGTAGTACCATTAATAATCCATAATAATAATAATAATAACAATAATAACAACACTAAAAAATGAGAAAGTTTATTTCTCTATTCAGCATGTTAATTGAGCACTTACTACATGGCAGGCACTGTCTTAACAGTAAAACAACAGATCCCGTGGAGCTTCCACTGTGGGAAAGGGTAATGTTACGAGGCACAGGTCATTTGTCCCTCTATGTAAAGGTTTACTCTGAGCAGATTTGGGGGATAGGTGATATGGAAGAAGAGACTGCAGCCTGCTGGGGGTCACATGTGCCCCACAGAGGGAAACAGTGCTGAACGGAGAGGTGGGTGGCACACTTCACCTGTGTTTAGATTTGCAGGAAGCTTTCCCTTGGAGTCAGAGCTCCACCCTCTCTGGTCCAAGGCCACCTCCTACACTCAACCACCCTCTCTGGGACGTTGTGAAACCCAAGTTGGGAATCACCCGCACCTGGGTACTGGTCAACATGGGGCTGAGAACAGGGCAGGGCACACTGCTGATGTCAGTGTGAGGCAAGCCACGTGGGCCCTTGCCCATCCACTGATGCAAGTGCCATTCTGAGGGGGTCAGTGGGCTCTCTCTGAGTCACCTTTTGAGGCAGTGTGCTAGATGTTTACTGAGATGAAAAGGATGGAGGAACATGTTGTTACTATTGTACATGTGTCATCACTGACATCCTGAGGTTCAGAAAACCACTGATGTTCACAAGCACCTCACAACTTCCTCGCTGAGCACTAGGAAATGCACAAAGCCCTGAAGAGGCCTGGAATAGAGACAAGTAATCACACAGAGGACTATGACTCGCCACGGCCATGTTTCAGACGTGGACCACCTGCATGGCCCTTCGGGAAAACAACGTGGCAAGACACGTTTAAACACAAAAAGACCCATATTCTTGGACCCCAGGAATTCCACTCCTGAGAATTTATCCTAAAGAAGTAATTTGTTTCTGGGTTACCTGTCATATTGAAGAATTGCAGACATTCTAAATTCCCATAATTGAGAAAAAGCTAAATATTGATAAATTGCGATAATATCAATTCACAGAATAAGTACACATTGTAATACTAATTATAATTATAAAGGCAGATACACCGCCATAGGAAAGTGTTTGTATCAGTTTGCTAGGGCTGCTATAACAAAGCACCACAAATGGGGTGGCTTGAACAACAGGAACTTACTGTCTCACAGTTCTGGAGGCCAGGAGTCCAAGATCAAGGTGTTGGCAAGCCTGTGAGGGAAGTGTCTAGACCTCTCTCCCTGGCCATCTTCTCCCTGTGTCTCCTCACATGTCTTCCTCTGTGCGTGTCTATTTATCTCTGTGTCCAAATTCCCCCTTTTTATAAGGACACCAGTCATACCAGATCAGGGCCCATTCTAATAACCTCATTTTAATCTCATTACTTCTATAAAGACCCTACCACCAGATGAAAGTTACATTCTGAGGCTCCAGGGATTAAGACTTCAATATCTTTTTTTTTTTTGAGAGGAAGACACAATCCAACCCATTACAGTGTTTTATGGCATAATGCTAAGGGAAATAATAATAACAGCAAACTCTCATTTGGCACTTTGTATGTATCAGGAAGCATTAAATATCTTAACTCCATCAATCCTCACAACAGCCCTATGGGGTATTAGCATCCTCATTTTGCAGATACGGAAACTGAAGCATATCAAGGTTATGTTATTTTCTTAAAGTCACATAGCAAGTAACTGGTAGAATCTGGCTTTGAACCCAAGAAACCTGCCTCTAGCGACCATACACCTCACAATGTCATACTGCAAAACTTTACTTGTAGGACATATAAAATATTAAAATATATAGAAATAAAAATGATAGAAAAATAAAAAGTATCTTTCAAGTCAAAAAAAATATTTTCAGACAAAGCCTTAATAGAATATGCAAAAATGAAAGTGGTCCACAGTCAGGAGAGGGGTTATTTTTTATGTTACATTACCTTTACAATTTATATATATATGTATATATATATGTACATGCTTTTAGAGACTTTTTCTAACAACAGAGACTGTTGTGAAAAAGTCTCCACAATCTAGAAAAATTCTTAAGGATACCACACATCAAAAGGTGAGTGATAATAACCATTTGGGACAGCCAGTATCCTAGATGCCCCAAAGATCCTTGCCATCTGGTATTCAAGCCCCTGTGTGGTCCTCCCACTCAATAAGGGCTGACTTGTACAACCAACAGAAAACTACAGTGATACTATGTGACTTCCAAGGCAAAGGTCAAAAAAATGCACTGTAACTTCCTCCTGGGCCTCTTGGATCTCCTGCTCTGGGAAGTTCAGCTGCCATGTTGCGAGTCCACCCAAGCAGCCCTGTGGAGAGTGCCCTGTGGAGAGGAATTGGGCCCTCTGACAACAGCAGTGCCGACTTGCCCACCATGTGTGTGAAGGACCTTTGGAGCAGAGAGATCCTCCAGCCCCATTAAAGCCTAGCTGACTGCAATCCTAGCCAATCTCTTGGCTGCAACCTGGTGGGAGATTCCCTAACTGCCCAGCCCGCCACTCCTGAACTCTGACCCAGAGTGTGGCAAACAGAGTAATGCCCTCCCAGAAAAGACATCCACATCCTACTCCCTGGAACCTGTGACTATGTCACCTTACATGGAAAAGGGTGTCTTTGCAGATATAATTAAGGATCTTAAGGAAATTATTCTGGATTATCTGGGTGGGCCCAGTCCCTTGGGCCTGAACTCTAACCTGCCTATGCTCTAAAGCTTTTGCAACCTTTGGAAATTGTGCATAATATAGGGGAGAAAACTCTTTTTTAAGATTTTATTTATTTATTTTTAGAAGGAGGAGAAGGGAGGGAGAAAGAAAGGGGGCAAAACATCGATGTGAGAGAGAAACTTGATTGGCTGCCTTCCGTAGGCGCCCCAGCTGAGGACCAAACCTCCAACCCAGGCACACGCCATGACCGGGAATCGAACCCACAACCTTTCAGTTTGCAGGATGATGCCCAACCAACTGGGGCACACTGGCCAGGGCTTGGAGAGATAACTCTTAACTATGCAATTGGATAGTTTACACCATGAAGAGTCCCCTGGCTCAGAGGCCTGGGCCTTCCCTTGACAACTTTTCTTTCCTCGAGTGAAATGGATGCTGTGGAGAAGGTCCAGAAACTGTTAGTTTTTGTGGAGTGTTATGAAAAGTTATTCGACACTTGGAAATAAGGCAAAAGATAACTGCATGCCTTCAAGGTCATATGCAGATATGCAGCATGTCTAACAGGCCTCCCCCCCCCTCAAATATTATTGATTCCCCAGGGACAGTGTGCCTTTTTTGGACTTATTACTTGCTCTTAATCGAGCTCAGGCTCTGTGAACTTGGGTGCTCTTTTAGGTCGGTCAATTGCAAAGGTTTTTTGCAAAGCAAAAATGAAAACAATTTCTTGTCTAGTAGAAAAAGTAACTTCAGAGTTAGAGTTTGCCTTGAATGTTTGATGACCAAAACTGTTCCTGTTTGTGCAGCACTGAGAGGTTACCTGGGACACAGGACTTTTAGGGCTGAAACCAAGCCCATCTTGGGCCAACTGCAAGAATTCGCCAGTTTTGGAACTGACTTCGTCATCTTATTTCAACATTCTTTCACCGGCCGGGGATACTTTTGGTCTCTGTCATATGCCACTGAACCCGTTTTCTTCTTTTTTCTTTCTTCCTACCCTCCCCTCATCCCACTCTCCTCCTCTTTTTCTTTTTGATATACAAGAGTTTATTTATTTATTATTTATTTTTAATGGAATGTATTGAGGTGACATTGGTTTATAAAGTTATATAGGTTTCAGGTGTACAATTCTATAATATATCATCTGCATATTGTACTGTGGGTTCAGAATGGCCATCATCAATAAATCAACAAACAGCAAGTGCTGGCGAGGATGTGGGGAAGAGGGAACCCTTGTGCACTGTTGGTGGGAATGCAGATTGGTGCAGCCACTGTGGAAAGCAGTATAGAATTACCTCCAAAAAAGTAAAAAACGAAACTGCCTTATGACCCAGTGATTCCACTTCTAGGAATATATTCAAAGAAACCCCAAACATTGATCAGAAAAAATATATGCACCCTTATGTTCATTGCAGGGTTATTTACAATAGCCAAGCTATGGAAGCAGCCCAAGTGCCCATTAGTAGGTAAGTGGATAAAACAACTATGGGACATTTACACAATGGAATACTACTCAGCTGTAAAAAAGGAAGGAAATCTCACCTTCTACGACAGTATGGATGGACCTGGAGAACATTATGCTAAGTGAAATAAGTCAGAGAAAGACAAGTACCACATGGTTTCACTTACATGGTTTTCTTATACCATGGTTCTGTCATAATGAGCTGAATACATCTCTGGCACAGATCGATTCTATGTTTGTGTGAGCTGTGCTTTTTAACTGTTTTAAATGAGTGCTTTGACAAGAGAGGTGGTTTCTCCATTGATGAGGGTGGTAGGGAGGTGCTTCTGGGAGAGAAAGCTCTGAGCATCCATACTGGAGAAGCTGTTTTATTTTTCATCCCTTTATTGATCCCTTGTCTCTTGAGCCTACAGAAATGATTCAGTGTCTTTTTTTCTAGAAAAATAGCCTCCCTTCCTCCTAGCAATGGCTCCATCTCCTACTCTTCTCATCCAAGAATGAAATCTGACTTCTTCCTAATGAGTCTCTCATGATATAGGCAAGGTCACTAACACTATTCAAATACAACTGACAGCCTCTTGAATTTACTTACTTAACTTTGCAATAAAGAAATGTTTGTAGCCATAAAAACAAGACCTTTCTTGAGTACCTGCCATTCTTTGAGTATCTGTCTTTCATTGAGTATTCGATATTCAATAATCATGCTCTTGGCCACTTGGCACTATTTACTGATCGCTTGCTCCTTCCTGTTTATGGAACTGTATTTCCTTATAGTTCCTTTTCCTCTCAAATCTTTTTCCTCTTCGTTCCCAATGCCAAGGCCTTGGCTTGGGCCAGCTCTCCTACCAAACATCCTGAAATATTATTTCTATAAATGAATCTGAGCAATTAAAAGTCTCTCTGGTGGCACTGCATGGCCTACAGTCACAAACTTACCACATACACCAATACACAAATACTTCTTTACAAATCATGTCTGTGTACCCATTACCAGTAAACTGCTTCCGTGATAAATCAGGTACAGAAGAAGAAATTCTCAGAGACAACATTCACCAGTTAAACAGTTCTCCACTGCAGTGGAGGTTGTATGCACTTACTTGGAGACCACAGATCCGCTAGTAAGTTCAAGTTTATATGACTGACTTTCAAGCCTTCTTAGGATCTGGCCCCTGCCTACCTCTTCTGTCTCTTTTCCTTTTCCTTCCCCCCTTGCTCCTAATGCTCTGGACCAAACGGAAGGATTTGAATTTGAAGCTCCCAAACCTGCCTGCTTTCTACTTGCTGCCCTCTTTGTTCGGAGTGCTGCCCCCTCCAAACTTGGCTCCAAGCCCCTCCGTCTTGCACTCTTTCCTCTGGAAAGCTGTGTTGTGGTTACTCTACCTCCGTACCCCACCTACACTCCAATGCACATCTTGTTCTTAGCAATAATTCACACCTACCTCTCTGCCCCTCTCGATAAACTGTGAGCTCTCTAAGGGGCTGCCTTACTCACTTAGGCATCCACAGTGTCTAATACACAATAACAATGACAATAATACCAGCCAATACTTTTATAATACTAATATATGCCCACCACTACTTCAAGTGTTTCCACCCATTTACTTTGTTTAATACTATGAGATGGGTACAATTATCCCTATTTTGAATACGAGGGCCCTTGGGCACAGAGAGGTTGAGTAACTTCCCAAGGTCATTTATGTAGTATTTGAAGTTCAGGAAATATTGACCTGAACTGTGTGCTCTCTATCACACCTGTGACGAGGGAAGCATAGTCACCTAGGCTTAGTGGGCAAGGAAATGCTCAGGCTCAGGAAGAGGCTGAGTCGCCCCAGCCTGAGCCTGTACTGCCCCCTACTGGCCAGCTCTGCCCGTGCTGCAAGCTTAACTGGGTCAGAAGTCCCCTCCACCACATGAGCTTAAGTCGGGGGTCTGACAACCAGCACAAGAGAGTCAGAAGATGGCGCAGAGAATATATAGGGATTGCTCCTTGATCCACACACCTGAAGGACCATCTCCCTGATAGGGATGGCTCAATGAAACCCCTCAGAGTTAGGGCCCAAAATGGCACAGAATGTACCCAAGGCAACAGAAATATCTACTTTTTAAGAAAAAAAAAATAGATAAGTATTTAGATTATTCTTGCAATAGGCTCTTCTTTAGAAGGGAAAACTGAATGATACTTATATTGATAGATGGTTCTCAAATGGGGTGCCTCAGGGAACTCCCGAAAACCACACGTGCCCAGTGTCCATTCCAAGCCCGTTACATCAGAACTACAAGTGCATACTCTTCCTCTTCGGGGTTAGTCTCAGCTGACATTTTCCCAAGCCCCAAAATCTCTCAGACCATTTACTACCCCACTTTTCCAGTTTAAGCAAAGGCAATGCCTTCCTACTTGTGCTTTCGTAGAAAACTATGCCATTTCACAACTCTGTGAATTGCAGGTAACTAAGGACAATGCAAAAAGACTCTTGTTTGTGGATGTGCAGATTTGATCCTGTCTGGCTCAATCAATCAAGTTTGCTTTCCCTCTTTGGAAGAAATCAGTCTTGCCTTCTTTGTACATTCATCCCATTATTCCTGATTTATAATGGGCCTGTTCCTCAGATTCTCTCCTGAACCTGTTGTAGCACCTGCCCGATTTCCTCCGGGTTTTTAAAGTTTTAAAAAATCCTTAGCATGTGTTCATTTCACACCTGAATGAGAGTCGGCAGTCTACCTTTTTTAGAAAATTTTCTTGAACACATCATGGCAGGCATTTTCCTTTTCTCCATTCTTGGGTCCTCTGCTGTTCGTGCTCTGTGCTCTGGTTGAACACTCCCGGGGTTTCTTCAGAAAAGGGCTCCTGCCTCCAGAACCTTTCACCAGATGCATAGTGTCTGTCCGAGGGTTCCTGGAAGGATAGTGGAATGACCAAAAGATGTTACACTTTTAACTCAGGCAAAAGAGAGGTTAGGGCATCAGTTCCTAACCTTCTTTTCCACAAAAACTAAAATAAAAGGACACAAACTAAACTAAAAGTAAATAAACCCATCAGATTTTCATTGGGCTCTAACTCACAACTGCCTTACTGATTTACTTATTCCTTCCTTACTCATTAGATTGATTTATTAAAAATTACACATATTAGGCCCTGGCTGGGTAGCTCACTTGGTTAGAGCACTGTCCTGATGTGCCGAAGGTGTGGGTTAGATTCTTGGTCAGGGCACCTACAAGAATCAGCCAGTAAAGGCATAGCTAAGTGGAACAACAAATCAGTGCTTCTCTCTTTCTCTCCCTTCTTCTCTATTTAAAAATGAACAATTTTTTTTAAAATTACACATATTAGAATTGTTTTACTGCTAACGCACCTTATGTCATCTGGCACCTTATGCTACAGAAAATACAAGGTCTCCACCATCTTCCTGAGCTCATAGATTCATCTCTAAGAACTAATGTTGCCCTGGCTGGTGTGGCTCAGTGTATTGAGCACTGGCCTGTGAACCAAAGGGTTGCTGGTTTGATTCCCAGTCAGGGCACATGCCTGGGTTGCAGGCCAGGTCCCCAGTAGGGGGTGCATGAGAGGCAACCACACATTGATGTTTTTCTCCCTCCCTTCCCCTCTCTAAAAATAAATCAATAAAACCTTTAAAAAAATAACTAATGTTATTTATCCAACAATAAGTTACCAAGCACCTACATGTGCCGTGCACAATGGCAAAGAGATCATCCCAGAGAGCTGACAGTTGAGAGAGAGGAACAGACAATACAGATGTGTAACAGACATATATACAGGTATATAATTTCAAACTTTGAGAACAGATGAGATGAATGCTTTGAACCAAAACTGCAGTAATTAAAAAAAGGAGAAGCCAATAGGGGCTAAGTCATGGAAGGTTTCCCGGTTATCTTTTGCTGAGTGGCAAATCACCCCCAAGCTTACAGGCACAAGACAACCATGTATTATGCTCGTGGATTCTGTGGGTCAGGCATTTGGAAGAGCCCAGTGGGAACGACTTACCCTTCCTTTACAATGGTAGAAACTGAGCACCAGAATACCTACACATGGCTTTTTCATGTACCCTGGGATTCCTTACATTACTGTGGCTGGGTTTTATGGTGGAGTGTCCTTAGAGACTGCCAGGTAGAAGCAGTATTGCCTATTATGACCAAGCCCCAGAAGTCAATCAGTGTCACTTCTGCCACATTCTTTTTAGGGCCAGCTTTACAGGCATGTGAACTGTGCAGTTACACAGGGTCCCATGCTTGGTTTAATGCCCTCCTGCCACCATCTTGAAATTCTTCATAACATTTGAGAAAGAGGCCCCACATTTTAATTTTGAACGGGCCTTGCAAATTACATGGCCAGTCCCAATTCTCTTTGTTCAGGCAATCACAAAGGCCTGCCCAAGAATACGTAAAAAGCTTTGTGGGCAGCACTGAGGGTTCTGTGAGGTTGAGGCTGGTCATTTGGTAGCAGCCCCTCTCTGCCAGGTTGTGTGTTTCCCTAGTTGTCCACTGGCCGGGCCTACAAGTGAGCAAGGTGGATTGATCCAGTGGTGGGATTTTTTGCTGAGCAGCTGGGCTGGAAGGAGAAGGCTAGGAGGTTATCAAGGGTGTTGATGAGAAGGGAGTTCAGATGGTTTGCCAAGGGATTCAGACCAAGGAGAAACATCTGGAAGACCAGTAAGTTCTGCTAGAAGGAGAAAAAACGAAAAACTTTAGGACCACAGGGTCCTAGTGATGTCAAAGAACACATGTAAGTGGAAGGAAGGCAGTAGTGGGAGTGTGCAGAAGCCAGCTCATACCAGCTAACGAGAGCCAATTGTGAAATTTTCAGGAATTCTTGTGAGCTAAGTGTTAAACCATTGGTCACTTGCAACTGGACATAGGGAGAGCATGGACACCGTGGAAACAAGAGATATTGGGCTTGACGTCTCAGAGATGGAAAGTTGTCTGGGATGTTGATGCTCCACAGTTAAGGCCACGGGATGGCTGAAGAGGAGAGGAGGTGAGTGCTCAAAACAGGGCTTTGCTAGATAAATATTTGTGGAAGGTCCCACCGTGTGGCCCCATCCTCTCCACTCCAGGAAGAAAGGCTGGTAGACCTCACAGCAGCTCTTATTGGGATGAGGGTTGAGGTCTTTCTGGGCAGATAGGCCTGGTGACCCCAGCCTCCTGGGTTTCCTCCTTCCTCACTCCTCACTTCTTAATCCTCTGGCATTTTAGCTTGAAAAGTTAAGATTTCCCTGTGGCTCTGCCCAAGGCCTTCTTCTCCCATCTCACTCCCTCCCTCCTTAGGCGAGACCCTTCACTCTCAAGGAGTATCTCCAGCCCCCTCCCGCCCTCAGGCCACACACACACACACACACACACACACACACACTCCAGACGCATTCATCTATCCAGCTGCAACTGGAAACCTACACTTGGATGAATCACAGGCTCCTTCAATTTAACATGTCCAAAACGAAACTCTCCAGTTCTCCCCAGACCCAGTTCTCTTCAGTATTCCCATCTCGGTAAACAGCACTTCTTACTTCCCTGCATCCAGTCCATCTTGTAAGTTATTCCTTCAGATGGTAACCCAGACCTGTGCACTTCGCACCATCAACTGCGTCACCACCAACCCTCACCTGGATTGCTCCAGTAGCTTCGTAACTCATCTCTCACCTCTGCCCCTGGCCTCCTGAAGTCCATCCTCCTCACAGAAGCCAGAGCAATCTTTTAAAACATAAACCAGAGCAAGTACTCTCCTGACTTGAAATCCTTCTCTTGGGATAAAAATGCAGTCTTCGTCATGGATGTCCTACACCAGGGGTGTCAAACTCATTTTCACCGGGGGCCAAGCCAGCTTCACAGTTGCCTTCAGAGGGTCAAATGTAATTTAGGACTGTATAAATGTAAGGCTGATGTGGCCCCGCTGTGAATATGAGTTTGACACCCCTGTCCTACACCATCTGCCTGCTTTACCTCTCAGTCTCATTTCACCCCCACTCAATCTGTTCACTGCAACCTTCTTGATCAGCTCTGCATTACTCGGCTTCACTTTCTGGAACATTCTCTCAGCTATCCCTAAGGCTTCCTCCACCTCTTCCAGGACTGAACGCCATATCCCCTTCCTAGATCTATATAAAGAAACCTCCCCTCCCACTTAAGTTTTGGGCACTGTCTTGTTAATTGCCAGGTCTCTCTTCCACACCCCCAGGACCCGCAGCATCACAAGGTAGAGTTCACACTGTATTTCCTGTGTCTGCTAGGCTCAGTGGTCACAGATGTTTGTTGAAAGAATTAATTTACAGATGGTAATTTTACATGTTTTAAATATCCTTAGTTGGGACCCCACTGGTGTGGCTCAGTGGACTGGGCCTGAGCCTGAGAACCAAAGGCTCCGTGTTTCATTCCCAGTCGGGGCACAGGCCTGGGCTGCGGTCCCGGTGAGGGGCACGTGAGAGGCAACCACACATTGATGTTTCTCTCCCTCTCTTTCTCCCTCCCTTTCCCTCTCTCTAAAAGTAAAATAAATAAAATCTTTAAAAATAAATATATAAATATCCTTAGCTAGCTAAATAAAAAGCTGTCAATTCTGATGTGGTTCGTCATTTTTAAAACATTCGTCAGGGACTGTTGTAATAGATGAACTAACTCAACTCCCCCCACCCCCACACCCGTGCCACTCCCCACCCCCTCAACCCCGACAGGTGTTCTAAGGACTGCAGGAGAGGGAGAGAGGGAGAGGTACAGTGACGGACGGCTGGCTGGGTGGGTGGCCCAGTAGATGCCTGCGAGAGGCGAGTGGATGGACACACCCTGGAAAAGTAAACCCAGGGTGCTGAGACTATGCTCGCTTCCCTAGGCCGCTCACCTGGCGGGGTCACGGAGGGGCTACTCAGGGCAGACGGGCGCGGTGGGTGGCGGGCGCCGGCTCCCCCGGGCGTCCCGGAGACGCCCGCAGGTCCCACCCAGCACTCACACGCTTCCGCGGGCCCGGGCCGCGCACAGCTGCGCCTCCTGCCGGCGCCCGGGCGGGCGCGCCCCAGGCCCGCAGCGCGGCCCGAGCGTGTGCGTGCAGGTGAGCGCCCCGCCCCACCGCGCCCCGCCGCACTCGGCCCCGGGCTTGGCCACCTGCCTGGGAAACTTGTGGTGACTGTTGCCCTCGGGTCGCTCCGGGGCGGGGACGCGGCAACGAGCCATGGGAGACACGTCGGGGACTCGCGAACCCCGGACCCGGCCGAGAGAGCGGGACCCAGGCCGGCAGTCCCGCCCGAACGGAGACCGCCACCCCGAGCGACAGCGGGACCGAGCCGGGGACCGGCGCAGGGAGAGAGGCGGGGGCGAGCGGAGGGACGGGGACCGGGACAGGGGGCGGGGCCGAGAACCCCGCCAGGACAGACACGGGGTCCGGGCCCATCGTTCTGATGAACAAAGAGTTTGGGAAAAACCCCGCCAAAGCCGCACGCGGGACGGCCCCCGGGGGCCCACCTGGGACGCAGCCCCGCCCCCCTGGCCGGCGCCTTGGGAGACCCTGGAGTCACCGCCCCACAGGAAGGAGGTCTCTAGGCTCCGCGGACCGGAAAGGTGAGATGGGGCTGCCGGGTGGGGGGAGCGGGGGGCGGCGACCTCGGCGCTGGGTCCCAGGCCAGCCCGCGCTGCTCTGGCGCCCTCGGGCCACTTACAGGAAGTCGCTTTAAAGGAAGACAGTGCCATTCCCTTGCCCTCTTTGAGGTGACTTGGGAGGGAAAAAACCTTATGGTGCCCCACTTCTTGACCTGAACCCGATTAATAAAGTAGAACCCCGCCCTGTTAGCAGTGGGAAAGACGGGGGATCAGGTTAGGAGGTAGAGAGGACTGCAGGGAAGGGGTGGGAGGAGATTAGGTATTTGGGGTTAACCTGAGGCTCCTCCCCTATCCCCCACCACGTGGTCACAGGACTGTTGGCAGGGGTGTCCAACTCCCTGGATGGCTATGAATGAGGCCCAACACATAATCGTAAATTTTCTTAAAACACTATGAGATTTTTTTGTGGTTACGTGTCACAGTGTATTTAATGTGTGGTCCAAGACAACTCTTCCAGTGTGGCCCAAAGACGCCAAAAGGTTGGACACCCCTGGAGCCTTAGGGTTTCAGACCCTCTTCTTGTGTTCCAGAGTAAGCCTGCCTCAAAGTCCCCATTTCTTGGCGTCCAGGGTCTAATGAAGTCAGCCCAGACTTCATTAATAGTTTGATATGTAACCGCTTCCAGGAGTATATGTATTTCAAAAACAAACAGCTGGAAGAAGTTACATTTTTAACCAAAGAACTAAGTCTACCAAAAACTGCATATTAAAGGTCTTTCTGGACAGCCTCCTTCAGATCCCGTGATGATTTCAGAACCCACCCCTCCCTTTCTTTCTGTCTGAGCAAACACTGCCTTCCCTGCCTGGTGGAACACTGAATTCCCATGAAGCCTTGTGAGTTGAAAGCACGTGGTGTTCTGGAAGACTGTGAGCTGGGAGAGGGTGGGGATGGAAAGCAGGACAGGAGGTAGACCTAGACTCCAGCGAACATCCCATCCAACTCCACAAATACTACTGAATTCCCAGGTTGTGTGCCAGTCCAGCAAGGGGACAGGACCTGCACTGATGACTTCCTTCCTGTTTTTGATGCCTGCCCACATCTGTAAGAAGGAGGCTCCTCTCTGCTGTGGGACTTGAGGATTTAGGCCCAGTATCTCTCCCTGTTGTGTCCACACAGCGAGAGAGCTGCTATCCTGAGTTTATATTACATTATCTAAAACCAACTAGCCTAACTATGACAAAAGGTGTGCCCAGATAGAGTCACAGGGACTCGCTGTTGTTTGCCTGATTAAAGCCACATTGCATTGCAACGGTGTGACCTGGGAAAATACAGAGCTACATTTTAGCTTGCCTTACAAATCAGTGTCGTAGTCCCCAGCCCAGGCATTAGAGTCTTGTGAAGGTAAACTGGTTTCAAAGTGACCTGGTCCATGCTGAACAGAGAAGCTCACAATAGTGGGTCCCAGCTACCTGGTTAGATGGCATCTCCAGGCTGACAAAACAGCATTGAAGCCAGTGCTCAGAATTACAGGGATAAGTAATGTGGGTAGTTAGTCAAGTTGGGCCAAGTGTTCGGATGCCCTCTGGGTTCACTAAACCAGAGAATTCCACGGAGTATGGAATACTACAGCAAATTTTGTTTCTGTTGTATACATTGTTTGACTTTCGGACCCAGCGTGAGGTGTCCAGAGTTCTAATACTGAACAAGCTATTGAAATTGAAGCCCCCTAATGGCCATGTATGTTTTTAGTTACAGTGAACCCACTGTGGGGAGATACCTGCCCTCGAACCCCAGGCCTGGACGAGAGGAAGTGGAATACTACCAGTCAGAGGCTGAAGGACTCCTGGAATGCCACAAATGCAGATACTTGTGCACGGGGAGAGGTGAGCCATGTTGGAGGCTGTTTGGCCACTTACTGTCACTGGTGGTTCTGGACAGGATCTGAACTGCTGAAGCAAAAGTTCAAGCAGACTTGGGTTCCTAGCCTTTTCATTTCCATGCCTGCATGTGGCTCTTGTTTTCTAAAATACACATGAAGGCAGAAATGTCTGAAAGGTGCAGCTAGAGTTCGCGTGCTTCCCCTCAAAGGTTCCCCAGCGTCTGGTGAGGCAGCCATGTCTGCAGTTTTTAAGCTCCAGGTGAGTTTCAGGGGTCTACACGTAGGGCCAGCTGTGAGCTCCCTGCTGTCGGGAGCTGAACTAGGGAGGGAAGTCCCCTGGAGGGAGCAGCTGGGTTGCGGTTCACGACAAGAGGTCTGATGCTCCAACACTCCATCGTGGCTTTTATACTTTGTTGCACCCACAGTAAGAAATGTATTTTACATTCAGACCAAGTTCACGCACACGCACACGCGTTGTGAAATAATACTTAGCCTATCACATACCAGGTACATGGACAATTTCTATTCTATTCTCCTTCATTAAAAACAAACAACCAAAAACCACACTTATTAACACCCGGAGTGAGAAAAACACTAAAATAACATCCTCGGCCAGCTTCAAATGTGCTTTCCCAGAGTTGCCCTGCTGGCCCCAGTCTTGGCCCTGCCAGCTATGAGGAAAATCTGGTTTGTCAGGGTGATCCCTTCTGGCTCACATGATTGAGTGAGAAGTTTTCCTAGGTTGCGTGTGAGTAAGAGGGATTAATTTCTCAGCCTAAGGGAGAGAAATCATGGAACTTATACCTGAAAGTGTATTTTAGGATGATCACAATGATATACATGATTATAGGATTATATGGGACGTTCACTGAACAGCTCTAGGCGATGCTCACTGTACTCTACACCTGCCCGCACAGCCTCATTGCTCGTAACTGCCCTCAAAACTCCTGGGGCTCAGCAAGGCGCAGGGACTTACACACAACCACACAGTGTGAGGTGAAAGAGCCTGACTGTAAGGCCTGAACTGGCTTACTTTCTTTTTTTTTTTTTTTATTTTTATTCTTAACACTATTACAGATGTCCCCATTTCCCCCCCTCTGCCTGCCACCCACTCCCTGTCCCCCCTTCCCTCTGGCCATTACCACACTGTTATGAGTTATGCGTGTATGTGCTTTGGCTAATCCTTTCTTCTTTTCTTGGTGATATAAATAATAGGAATAAGCCAGGCTGGTTAATAGGTTTCTCTACAGAGGTGCGTTTTCTTCAAAGGTTGATTTACCAGGAGGAGGGGGCAGAGTTTGAGGCTCCTGGCAAAAACACACCTTGATTTATGTTTGATTGCTTGTGGCTGTTTGGCTTTGGGCCTAGAGGTCGGGTTTCTGAGTCGAGACAGTGAAAGAATGGCTCAGCAGCCAGACGCTAACCAGTGAGGGCTGGTAAAGATCTCTGGACGTGCAGAGACCCACATAAGTACACAGCACAGTGTCGTGCCGAGAGAAACAGCCACTGAACACCAGGAACTGTTCTCCAGCAGGAAGTGCGTTCCTAGGTAAAGGTAAACCGTCTTAGCGTACACCTTTTATGATTTCTTTTCCTTATCAGTGAAATCATGTCTTCCTCCAGCAAACTGGCAAACATGGGGGGCAACTGTGGCTCTCTCCAGCTTCTGGGAGAGACCCTGAAGTTTGGGCTGTGAGTCACCCTAACTTGGGATGGTCAGTGGATATCAGATCACCAGGAATCTGGTCTCTGTGCCGGTTGGGCTCATTCATTATTTGGAGAGACCGGTGAGGAGTTACGTGTCCCCTGGGAAAAAAAGTACATTTCCTGTTCCCCTCCTGGCCCCCCAGTTTGCATTTGGAGCAGCTTCTCCTTTCCCTTTTGCTCATTCCCCCTCCCTCCTTAGTGCTCAAAGCATCATGGAAAAGATCACTGGAGAGCTAGGCCCATGTAACAAACAAGGAAGCTGTAAAAAATAACTAACTAAACAAACCAACAAACCATGATGATGTTTACATTCAGTTTATAGCCTTATTTGAACCCTGACTGATGTGGTTCACTGGATTGAGTGCCAGCCTGCGAACCAAATTGTCGCTGGTTCAATTCCCAGTCAGGGCACATGCCTAGGTTGCGGGCCACGTCCCCAGTTGGGGGCATGTGAGAGGCAACCGATCAATGTGTCTCTCACACATTGATGTTTCTCTTCCTCTCTTTCTCTCTCCCTTCCCCTCTCTCTAAAAATAAAATTAATAAAATCTTTTAAATAAATAAATAAACTTAAAAAAAAAGTTTAATTTCATTTTCTACCAAGAAAGTTGTAATTCCTGGAGTCAGTGGTGCTTGCCTGTCAGAGCCTGGAGACTTAGGTTTTGAGATGGTTTCCCACAGCCAATGGCATTGACTTGTGGTCACGCTGTAAAGATTCAAGGGGGACAGTTGTGGGCTTTATTCCCCCAATTAATATTCTCAATCCCCCCTTTTAGGTACTTATTTCATACCCTAACCCATTACTTACCTGGACTGGCCAAGATTTCAAACCACATTTGACTTTAACAGTGTTAACTTGTGAACAGATCTGAAAGATTCAGCCCCGGTCAGAGGAAGGAATGACCACAAACGAACTACTGCTTCTTGGGGGAGAGAGGGGGCTTCTCGGGGAGCCAGACTCCTTCAAGAGGCGAGGAAGTCCCAGAGAGTCTCTGAGCCTTTATTTTTAAAAACAGATACCCTCGACATCCGCCCCAGCCCTGGTGATTCTTTTCTAGTTGTATTAAGCCTAAGACAGGAACAAGGGGCTTGTGGGAGCTCTCGTCCTTCCCACACTCTATGAAGAAATATATAGCAGATATCTGCTCCCATTAGTAAAACACCGGGAAAAACCTAAATGTCCTTTATTGGAATTATTTAAAGTCATTGTGATATTCTTTACATCCCTTAACAATTAGGTAGATTTATTTTTGCTGAGATTGAAAAAAATGTTCACATTCACTCTTGAGTGAAAATATAGGTTATATAAATAGTAAATAGGACCCTGTTCCTAGCTAAACAAGCAAATAAACAATGGCAAAAATTATGCATTTTTGACAGAAAAGTCCAAAAAAAAAAACCCTACATTTAAAAAAAATTATTGGTTGGAATTTAGGTAATTTTTTACATTTTATATTTTTATCTACATTTTTTGTAAGCATATATTACTTTTATAATTAAAGAAAATAATACTGCTATTTGTATTTTAGAGGAAAATTTTAGAGTGTAAGGCTAATATTTGAGCCCTGGCCAGGGTGACTCAGAGCGTTGTCCTATAAACCTGAAGGTCACTGGTTTGATTCCCAGTCAGGGCGTATGCCTAGGCTGTCAGGTCAGTCCCCAGTAGAGGTGCCCATCAGTGCCTCTCACATCAACGTTTCTCTCCCTCTCTCCCCCGACTCCCCTCTCTCTAAAGATCAATAAACATGTTCTGGGGTGAGGATGAAAATAATAATAATAAAAGGGTAATAGCTGAGAGTTTATCATCTCAGTTAGAGGAAGTGTAGACGTAACACAGCCTCACATGTGGACCCAATGGAGCCGGGTACAAAATCTGGTTCTCAGACAGCTGGGGAGATGCTGACAGCCAGACCTCAGAGTCCGCGGGCCCAGTGGGATGCTTGCAGCATGCACAGCTCCCAGCTCAGAAGCACCCAGCTTTACACTATGCTGAGAAAAAGAAGCCACACGCTGAAGAGTACATAACTGTATGATTCCATTTACCTGAAATTCTAGAAAAGGCAAACCTATTCCTAATGGCAGAAAGCACATCGGTGGTTGCCTGAGGAGGAAGGTGGGGGATGGACCACAAAGGTCCACTTTCTAGAGAATTTTCTGGCAGGTGAAATGATCTGTACCTTGATGGTGATTAATGGCCAAAACAAACTGTGCGTCACGTGGATCATTCTGTTGAGTAGGAGGTGTAGCTCAGTAAAGCGGATTTTAAGGGAAGCAACCAGCTTTGGTGGAAGAGCTGGAACTCTGCTTGTCCACGATAAAGACTCGAGGGCCCTGAAAGAATCCAGCTCCGGGAAGACACCATGGCACAGATGTGCCCTTTAGGAAGCCACAGTTACACTTTACAAAACATATTCACTGAGTTCAAGTCTGAGAACAGTAAAACCAATTGTTTTCTGTAATTCCATAGGCCTGTGGGTTTAATTAACTTAATTGCTCCTATTTCTAATACGTGTGAACCGTGGCTAACATTTTGATGTGTATCTTCCATACTTTTTTAACTTCATTATATTTTTTTAAGTTCTGTATTATGATCTCCTTGAAACTTGGAGACATCTCTTTCAAACTGAAGATAGCCACAAAACGATTCAAAGAGGAGATAACTGTTTTTTAGTCTTTCTCATAGGGAAGGGCTGGGGCAAAGAGAGTTCTTCCCTTCCATATAGGAGTCTTTCTTTCTACTCGCTGGCCTGCTTTCTCCCACCATTGTCCTGCACCCCACCCAGGGCAGGCTGCTTTGCTCTTTTTGGGAGTTACTCCTTTCAGTCCAAAGTCTCTCTGACCTCATCTCTGGATACCAAAGTTCCCTGCTGCCGTCTAATGCAACTTTGGCTGTTCAGGCCTCCCAGGGGCAGAGTTAAAGAGCCAGCTGTGGTTTGAGTTGCCGCAGGGAAGATAGCCTCAAGGTGGGCGTCTCCGAGTGCGAAACTGCATCTCTCAAAATGGTAATGCACCCTTCTTTTGCAGCCTGCTGCCAAATGATGGAGGTTCTCCTGAACTTGCTGATCCTGGCCTGCAGCTCTGTATCTTACAGTTCCACGGGGGGCTACACGGGCATCACCAGCCTGGGGGGCATTTACTATTACCAGTACGGAGGGGCTTACAGTGGTTTCGATGGTGCTGACGGGGAGAAAGCGCAGCAGCTGGACGTCCAGTTCTACCAGCTAAAGCTGCCCACAGTCACAGCAGCAATGGCCTACAGTGGAGCCCTCATGGCCTTCTCCTGCCTCCTCGTCGCCATGGGCGTCCTGCGGGTCCCATGGCATTGCCCTCTGTGCCTGCTGGTGGAAGGCTTGCTGGATGTGCTCATTGCAGGGGCGTACGTGCCAGCTCTGTACTTTTACTTCCACTCGCTCGCCGCCGCCTATGCCTCTCCTGTGTGTAAGGAGAGGGAGGCGCTGTACCAGAGCAAGGGCTACCGCGGCTTCAGCTGCACTTTCCATGGGGGAGACATAGGAGCCGGCATCTTTGCTGCCCTGGGCATTGGGGTCTTTGCCCTAGGGGCCGTGCTGGCCATCAGAGGTTACCGAAAGGTCAGGAAGCTCAAAGAGAAGCCTGCGGAAATGTTAACATTTTAGGCTTTTAAAAACCTTCTGCCAAATGTAAGTGATGTTGACAAATACAAGTGATGTAAGTTGCTCTGAATCATGGTCTTTCTTGGGACATGCTGTGGAACTTGCCCAGGCTTGAAATGTGACAGGGCAGCTTTGGTGTCTTGGGTGCAGCTCCAGGTTACATGGACTGTTACTCTCGTACATAGTAAGCCTGGTTCTGGAGTCCTCTGTTGGCAAGGAACCAAAAAAATTTTTTTTTCCCTCCCCATCTCCCTCCCGATTCCACACTCCCCCCTTGTTATTGTCCATGTGTCCTTTATAATTGCTCTTGCAAACCCTTCACCCTTTTCCCCCATAATCCCCTTCCCTCTCCCCTCAGGTCACTGTCAGCCTGTTCTCAGTTTCAGTGTCTTTGGCTACACTTTGCTTGCTTGTTCATTTTGTTGCATAGGTTCCTATTAAAGGTGAGATCATGTGGTATCTGTCTTTCACTGCCTGGCTTATTTCACTCGGCATAATGCTCTCTAGGTCCATCCATGCTGTTGCAAAGGGTAGGAGCTCCTTCTTTCTCTCTGCTGCATAGAATTCCATTGTGTGAATGTACCACAGTTTTTTGATCCACTCATTGACTGATGGGCATTTAGGTTGCTTCCAGCACTTGGCTATTGTAAATTGTGCTGCTATGAACATTGGGGTGCATAGGTTCTTTTGGATTGGTGTTTCAGGGCTCTTAGGGTATAATCCTAGTAGTGGAATTGCCGGGTCAAAAGGCAGTTCCATTTTTAGTTTTTTGAGGAAATTCCATACTGTCCAAAATTATTTTTAAAACAAAAACTGGAGCCCAAGACTCAGAAGGTAAAGGCATATGCTGCAGCGAAGTATACTTCTGGATTAAATAAAGGGAGACAACCAAGTGAATTTAAAGAATCTTATCTTTGAAGTTCATAAAAAGTCACATAGACATGAGGCATTTCAGCCTGAACTTTTCTAAACATATCTGTCTTAAGTGGATTTTTAACTCTGTGGTCCTTCACTTCCTTCATGCTTTGGGCAGAGGGGGTGGGGATGCTGGGGAGAGTACTCCTGTAAAATTTAGGTTGGAGGTAAGCGTGGGCTGAGGAAACAGGAATCAGATTAATTCACTGAGTTGCAAAGAAGCTATTCTAACAAGCCCCTTACCATGGCCTTGAAAGCTCAATAAGTGTTTTGTACCTCTTATAAATGTACCATTGTACAAAGAATAACACCCGACATCTGGAATTTAGGATCCATCCAGAATAAAAGAATGTAAACCCTGTCCCAACAGAAAAATGCTACTTCTGGCCAGACAACTTCATGGGTTTTTATTACATGCTACATTATGACTTATAGTGCATTGCAGTATATTCTTGGTACAAGTGAATCTGTTCTTTGCTTTATGAGACTCTAATAAAAACCCAAAGAAAATTTTAATTTAGAGGTGATGGTTTTCTGTACATTTATAATATTATTCCCTTAAATACAGGCAACATCACATTTAAAAATGAGTTCCATTTGGGTTTAGAAAAGGAAGTGTGTGTGTGTGTGTGTGTGTGTGTGTGTGTGTGTGTGTTTGTGTATGATTAGAAAATTTATTGAATACATAGAAAGTATTAACAATATTTGCTTCTGGAGAGAAGATACAAAGTTTTTCATTTAATGTATGGCTGCCCATGTGTTAGTTTTATTTTAGATTAAAAAATAATAATTTGACCTGCCCTCCTTGGTTTTTCACATTTGTAGTGCAAAGGCAGAAGTAGACGTATAATTAAGCAGAGTATTAAACGATCAGCCACAAAAGCAGCATCACTGAGAGACGCCATTCACAACAGAAATCTCACGTCTCTGTCTCCACTTTCCTGTGTAGAGCCCTCTGCTCTCTTCCCAGCTTGTCCCATGTCACCAAAGAAACAAACTGTGTGCTCTGGCCAGCCTCGTTCTTTTCTCTGCTGTCTGTGACGCCTTCTGCACTAACCGCATGCTTGGGAATACCTGGGCCGGACCGACATTGATAGCTGAGCCAGGTCAGGCTGGCTGGGACTGTGACATTATTCAGTGGCCACATTCCCAGACCCAGTACCACTGGACCCGGCAACAGATCACTATTCCTCTCGGTTGTCACAGTCAGAGGGTTGGTCGACAAGACCTAGATTTATTCCATTTCAGCCTAGCAGGTATTTGCTGCATGGGTGATGACTCCGCTGTTTTAATAGCATCGGTCCCAGAAGGCAGCGTTCAGGTTTCCATATCTTGTCATGGGGTAGTATTCCTGTTTCTCCACGGGGGTGAGACAGTAACGTGTGTATAGAAGGAACACCAAGGCAGAGAAAGGTGTGGGGTAGGGGACTTCCCCCTCCCCCCCCAACCCCCTGCGAATTACAATGAGGTCTGGGTCAATTCACTCACAAGCGGCCAGTAGCTTCAGTGCCTGGGTGCAGAGTGGGCAGCTCCCATCTGCTGTTCTTTTCAGAGTTACATGAGAGAAATGTAGCTTCTCAACTGTCAGAGCCCTTGACCGCTGTGTCCCATGGACCTCCTAGGAATTTGGGCTCCGCAGGAGATAGGATCTGCAAGCCCAGTAGCTGTTGCCTAAGTATGTTAGAGATACTGGTCTTTAGCCACCTGGTTCATAAACGTTGTGGTACACCTAGTATATTAAGAGGGTTTTGCTGATAGCATCACCACCCACTTGTATAATGTTTCATGATTTTCCAAGTATTTTCATCTTCTTGCTTTCATTTGGGCCTCACCATAGCCCTGTGGGATAAGACAGGCAGCTATTTTCTTCATTTGACAGACGAAGTGTCTGAGGCTTATAGACAGTGACTTGGGCCAAGGTCACAGGCAGTAAAAGCAGGAACGTGAATCCGGCATTTCTGCTCCACGTTCACATGCTTTTCTCTTAGTTCAGTCTCTGAACCCTGAGAGAATGGCAGGAGTCTTCTCCCAGAAGTATGCCTTGAAGAGCGTGGGACCTCTGTCAGTTACAAATGAGAGCTCTTGGACGAGAAGACATTCATCTCCTTCCACCTGTTGGCTCCCGATGCCTCTGACACTTGTAGGTTCCTTAAACATGTAAGAACCTGAGGAGACAGCCTCGGTGTCCGGAAGTGGGGTCCTGAATAGACTGGTACATCCACACAGTGGGGCTGGATGGAGGCCACACAGCAAACAACGTGGACACTGCAGGAGCTGGTCTGAAAACACCTCTGGGAAGAATAAGTGGGAAAAGAGCAAGATGCAAAATAATGTATGGGATGTGCTTCCTTGTGAGAAAACCAGGAAAGGGGGAGTGAAAGGCAGGTTTCAGTGGGCGTCTATTTGCATAAGGGAACACTGTAAGTTTCATTGGAAAATCGTGAAAGTGGCTGGGGGTAGAGAACAGGGTGGACAGGGGCATGAATGATTTTCTCTCAGTTCATACCTTTTTACATCATTTAAAAAAACAACTTTAAAATGTGAAATATAGATTCATGTTGCAAAAATTATACAGAGATCCTGTGCACCCTAAACTCAGTTTTCTCCAATGGTAACATCTTGCACAACTATATATAGAGTTATATGACACCAGGAAACTGACAGTCTACAAAGCTTAGGCATCACCAGTTTTACGTGCACTCATGTCTGCACGTGTAGTTCCATGCAGTTTTATCACATGTAGAGTCGTGTGACCACCATCAGAACCAAGTATAAAACTCTTCCATCATCAGGCATCATTTGTACCCCCACCCCCCCACCCCGCAGTATCCACGGTCTGTTGTTCACCGCTACCATTCTGTCGTTTCGAGACTGGTACATAAATGGAGTCATGCAGTATGTAGCCTTTGGGATTGGCTGTCCTCCCCACTCATCATAACTACCTCGAGACCCATCCAAGCTGCCTGTATGAACAGTTTGTTTCTTTTTATTATTGACTTGAGTACTCCTTGGTATGGATGTACTGGATTGTTTAACCATCGCCCACTGAGGGGTTTTCAATTGTTTCTGATGTTGGGCTATTACAAATAAAGCTACGGTGAACATTCGTGCGCATGTTTTCGTGTAGACCTAAGTTTTCATTTCTTTAGGGTAAGAGTTCAGACATAAAGTTGTAGGGTCACATGGTAAGTGTATGCTTAGTTAAAAGAAAATACCTGCCAAAAAGCCTGGGCCAGGTGGCTCAGTTGGTTAGAGCATCATCCCGATATGCCAAGGTTGTGGGGTGGTTTTCTGGTCAGAGCACATACAGAAATCAACCAATAAATGCATAAATAAGTGGAACAACAAATCAATATTTTTCTCTCTCCCCCTAAAATCAATAAATAAAAAATGTAAAAACTGCCAAAAAATTTTCCAGAGTGACATTTTGATTTTTGAAATGTAAAGAAATTTGCAAAGCAAACCAAGGATGTTAATGTCGAATCTGACTATGTCCTTGAAGTCAGGCCAGCTGTTTCTCTAGCCTGACCTTCAAAGTTTTCCAGGGCACGTGACACTACTGCTAAATCCCAAATCTCTCTCCTCCTAGGTGTGGTACAGATAGTGGAGGTGATACTGAACGGGATGGTTCTCATGTGTATCGTGGCTTCCTACTTTGTCCTTGCTGGATTCAGTGCCAGCTTTGCCAGTGGTGGCGGCTTTGGGAACAACTATTACTCACCATTTGAGGGCACCGAGCTGGAGCAGGTGCGGCAGCTGGACCAGCAGTACACAGTCCTCCGGGCACCCCTGATATACGGCGGTGTGGCTGTTTCTCTGGGGCTGGGTGTCCTCACCATGGGTGTGTTACTCCAAGGAGCCAGGAGTCCAACCAAACTGTCAAGGAAGTGGCTTCTCCTGGAGGCCACCTTCAGCCTCCTGGCAGCAGTGGGCTATTGCATAGGCATCGGCATTTACCTCCACGTAGCCTTGCGGATCAATGCCACAAACACTTGCAAAATGAGAGAGAGGCTCTATGCTCGCAAAGGTCTCACCTGGATGAACTGCCAGCTGGCAGGCACTGATGGAGCAGCGGCCACTTTTGCTTGTCTTCTGGTGATAATGTACGGAGCCAGCGTGGTGCTGGCTCTGCGGAGCTACCGAGAACAGAAGCGCTACGAAGACAGCCGAGAACAGCACCGGAATCACAGCGAGGCACCGGAGTATCTGTGGTCTGGAACGCTCTGAGATCTTCTGGAACCAAAGGGTCAACCCACCCGCCTTGTTTCTCTCAGAACGATGGGCCCTTTAAAACTGCACATTTGACAGCTGATGTTTCACATACTTGACTTTGTAAATGCTCTCTTTGGTTCCAGTGCAAAACTAGATGGTAGTCTCATTTTTCTATCAATAAGCTTTTCAAGCTCAGAGCTTGAAAAAAAATCTTCATGTTTGCTACAAAGAACCGAAGTTTGGTGTGCCCTTATGGTGTGACTCCCTTACCGAAGGGTGAGGTAACGACGATGGCTAAGGAGCCAGAGACATTCTGAAAGTAGAGAACGACATGCCAGGCCCAGAGTTACAACAGAAATATCTTACCTGTCTGACGTATTTAAAGTCACCAAAAGAAACATGCCATTTCCCCTCAGACCTGGTCCCAGGGGAATGACTTTTAAAGCCGTTGTGTGAGTAAATTCTAAAGGAGTGTTACATTCTGAGCCTCTTCTAGACGAAAACTGTTCTGCCCACAGGGGCACCGCGTTGCCTAGATCCCAGGAGCCTCCTTCCATCAGAGATGGGAGGCTGGGTTTCTGATACAAGGAAGAGATATTTTCAGCACGCATGTTCTTCAAGATTCCTGCATTGGGGCTGAGAAAAAAACGTTTTGTTTTGCCAGCATTCCAAGTTAGTTTCTTTTTTGTGCAAGGCATTCAACTTTCCTGAAATATGTTTCTTAAATATGAGGCTCCCCAATAGTGTGATAAATAAAAGTCATAAACTTCTTAAATGCTATTGAACTGTTTCAAAGGTAAAGCAGCTAATTTTACTAGACTATAGAGGCTTATAGAAGGCGTCTTCACTGCCGCATTCCTCAGCAGTGCTCCATACAGCAGACCTTCAAAGGTAGATTGTAATCGCAAGACCCCAAATTGTTCTTATAATATGGCAGGTCGTGAACACTGAATCTCAAAAATAAAGTTCTTTCAATATTTTTAATCTAAAGTTTCATAGCTGTTCTTATACTTCACAACCAGTCTCAGATTTTTAAAATACATTTTATTTATTTATTTTGAGAGGTGGGGGGAAGGAGGGAGAAAAGGGAGGGAGACACACATCAACATGTGGTTGCCTCTCGCACACCCCCTACTGGGGACCTTGCCCGCAACCCAGGCGTGTGCCCTGACTGGGAACTGAACTGGTGACCCTCTGGTTCGTTCACAGGCTGGCACTCAGCCACTGAGCCACACCAGCCAGGGCTAGTCTCAAATTTTCAGTTCATGTCAGATGCAACTACAAATATATACATTACATAAAGTATAGGGTTTTTTCTTATTTTCCTCTTTTCAATAACATTCTTTTTTATATCATTTTATATTCCCATTATAAACAAGATTAAACTAGTAATAAATTCAAACCAAATTTTTAGAAATTTCTAAGAACAATTTTGAGATCTCACATTCTGTAATTATACAGTAAATCAGCAAACATAATCCTGTTTCAACATTTGCCAAAATGACTGTTAGGAAATTAAGTGAACATCATTTCCTCTAACGCATTGGCCATTTTTACCCCCCTGAATGTTTGCCGACTCTTCTCCCTCACCCCCACCCCAGGCCCCAACTCCTCTCTGTCCTGTAATTGTGCCTTTCTGTGATCCTCTCAAATCCTTTCAATAGCTATATCTTAAAGAACCTATCCAAGCGAAAGATCAAAATGGAACCTTGTACAGGAAAGGGACATTATCTAATACACTTTTACAGAAAGTAAGGCTTGGAGGACACCAATCAACTAGAAATCTGCATTGCTAGGTTAAAATAGAAACATTTGTGCAGCAGAAAGGCACTTCCACTCTATCCCCCTCAGCCCCAGTCCTGAGTACACAAAATGTTTACCTGCAGCAAAAATCAAACCTCCCATTCCCTAGCCGCCCCGCCCCCCCAATAACTCCCTCCCACACACTATTCTCACCTAGCACTTACTCCGTGTCTGGGCCATGCTTGATAAAAGGGGGGCTCTGGCCTCTGACACCAACACTGTGCCCAGGCCCAGCTGTGACACCGCTGCCAAGACCGAGCCCCTGCCAAGTGATCGGAGCCCATCCATCTCTGTAGTCACGACACCCGACATCTACAGTTTCCGCGTCCTATTTCCTACGACCTGTTGAGGAGGCAGGTCAGGACTTATCATTCACATTTTACAGATGAGGAGACGAAAGGTCCGAGGTTAAGTGGTTTACGCAATAGCTGACATTTCGCCAACTGCTCCCTGTGTGCCAGGTCCACTGAGCTAAGGAAGCATTTTGCATCATCTCATTTAAGCTCACAACTTGAGAGAGACTGTTATTTCTATTTAGCCTCAGAGAGGTTAACTTGCCTAAATGCAAACCTACACAGCAGAGGAAAAACTCAGGACCCAGTGAATTATACCCTGGAACATGTGACTAATGTCCTCTTGGGGCCTTCAGTGTACCAGGGAACTGGTATCACACAAAGCAGAGGACACTCAGAGAATCTCACATCTGCCACCCTGGAATTGGGAGGTGTGTGTGTGTCCCATGGAGCTGAGGTATTAAGAGTAGATGATGGTGTTGAACCCAGGGCATTGAAGGTGCTTAATGAAGAATGTGAACCAACTTCTCAAAATGTTTGTTCTGCTCCTGAGGAAACTTGAAAAATGACTTCCATGTGGACTTGACTTGGAGAGGTACGTAATCTTGCTTGAAGTCCAGAGATTTGGGAGACCATCAGTAGGGGGAGAAGAAAGGAATAATTTAGAGGCTTACCTAGATTATAAGTATTTTATGAGCCAAAACCCACCGTGGGTTTTGTCTGCAATTGTAATACCAAAGGCACTATCACACTGCATCAAACATGGTGGCCAGATTATCCACTTGGCTCCCCCATCGACCCTGAGATCTGTTTAAGGAGAGTTGTCAATTGTTTATAATCAAGTTTCCTCTAGTCAGCCAGTCCCCTGCATATAAATAAGGACCATGTTTCCTGTCTTTGGATTTAAAAAAAACATATAAACCAAGTCAATATAATGTTTCTTAACATAAAAAATCTTTATTGCTATTTCAGCTTAAAAGGTGATCAAAAATACTTATTCTGCCCTTAACTCATAGCTTCATAGAGTGTCATGGAATGTGGGTTCACTTGTCATCTTCCCCTAATGCAAGAAAAAGCAGAAAAAGTCTAATGGTGTTTTTGGTTACTTAACTAATTCTACATACAAGTTGGAGAAAATTACAGTTTCATGCTAAAATAAAGTATAAAATAACAGGTATTCCATTTTAAAACAAAGCCATGAAAAAGATATTCCATTTTATTTTATTTATTATTATTGTTATTGTCATTTTTTACAAACAATAGATTTGCTGCAACATGCTCTGGCTCATATTATTGAATTAAAAAATTTAACACATTTCAAAAATATCAAAAATACACTATAATGAGTCTTAGGACTACAATACGACAATGATTGCACAAAACCATAAGATATGAACTCACTGTTTGGATGACATCCACTGGCAACAGCGAGAGGAAACCCTACAGCATCTGGGAGAAGTGCATGAAATTTAGAATACAAGGAGCTTATGTGTGATTGAACGGTCACCAAATGAGGGAGACAGAGCAGGGTTCACTGTAGCTGCTTTTCTCAGTCTAGGAAGTGCTTATCCAGCTACGGGCAAAAGTCACTAACCGGAGAGAGAGATTAACTTGCCTCCATGGCTGGGGGAGTCTGAAGGGCCCCGCCCAGAGAGAAGTAAAAAGTGACACGGACAGTTCTATAGTGATGCTGCAGACACCACTGAATGGCTTGGAGACTATTTAATAATTGATACATTTGTCAATAACAGCCAAGTGCTCCCTTATGGAGGTCTTTTCATTAATAATTATTGAGTAGATAGAGGTGAGCCCATGGCTTCCAAGTACCTGCTTTTGCTGAAGGTCTACATGGAAAGAAGAGTATCATTTGTTATTCAGTAGATCAGCCAAACCTAACTAACTGGCTCCATCTCCTGAAAAACAGCACTCGCTACAAGCAATTATAATAGCACCCAATGATTACCACGCTGCTCATGTTGGCTCTTCTGTACACCCGGGAAACGAACTCAGAAACTTATTGCACATGTACACTCTACAGTAGCATAATAAAGCCTTCACTTGTATTTGGAGTGGCGATTCAGTCACTCCATGGTAGCACAGTCGTTTTATGATATACCAGCATTCAAATTTTCAAAGATATTCCCAATTCATTTGGATTAAAGTAAGAGTACCATGGCTGCCAACACCTGTGTATTCCTCCTACTCCTGTAAGACGCTGAACTGCCCCCATAAGCAGGAGTGATGTTCCTTCAGAAATTCTCTTAAACTTTCCTATTAAATAGGAGTCACACACAGAGACCTGAGAATCACGCAGAGGCCAGGATCTCTGGACCAGAGATCAATGGTACTCTGCCCACCTGGGGAACACATCCTCTGGGCAAGTCCTAGGGAGTAGGCTACATTCACCTGGGGACAGACTCCTGTCTTTCACCACCTGACAGTCTAATCAACATGCACAACTACTGTAAACAGCCTCACAGGTCAAAAGATTCTGTATATTTTTGGTAATGGGCTATGGCCTTTTTACCCTCTGTTTCAAGACAGAGCAATTACAGAGGAGAAGGATTAAAGGAAGTTATAAACAAAAGAATAATTAGTTTTGGTATAGTCTACATGAAAGGTTTCCAATACAACTTAATGTTTCCTGGAAATACATCTACCACACAAAACATTTGGAATTTTAGAGTTCTTCTGACTAAAAAGTAAATATACTTACTTCCGGTAAAGATTTTAGAATGGGGTTTTGTGGTGGTTCCAAGGAGGGTGGGTAGCAAAGAGAAGACAAGAAGAGTTCACAGATAAAGGAAAATTTTTAAGAAACTACACTATTAAAATGGTACATTCCCCAAACAACGTCCTTTTCTAGATAACATCACTGCTTTGTAACGGAAAGGCTCTGCTGTCTGGGTGGGGGGGTGCTCCATGTCACCCGCCGCCACCATCCTGGGTGTCTCCCTCACTTGCCCCCACGTGAAACCAAGGCAGCAACGCACTCTTGTTCCCGTCTTCCTAACAGCACCTGAAACTGCGCGTGAGCCACTATGTTCCCCGCTTCGTACCGCGACCTGAGTTCGGAACTTCTGCAGTAGCCAACTAGTGGTTTGACACAGGAAGTCAAGTGTTCCCGACAATTTGGGGACTCAAATTCAGACTCTTGAGGGGTTGAACTTCGACAGTCATCAAAGTGTATGGAGCCCCCCAAGGGTACATGGGTGGGGGCCTCTGAGAAGGTGAAGATACACGATGACCAACCATCTGTGGACAGGTTACCTGTTTTTCTACTATTGCTTTAACAAAACAAACACCGCCCCCCAAACTCACATATTTAATGTATATATCAACCACATCTTTAACATTTTTATTTCTCATGAAACAAATTAAAAGTGGTTCCACTCTACTATCTTTTTAATTGTTAAAGTATTCTAGAAAGTCAAAGCATACTCCCCGTGGGGTAATATCAAGCAGTGTCAAAATTTTGTCGGAATAAATAGGAATTCATTTTCCTAAGTAAATATTCTAATGGAAAAGGCAACAGAACAGAAATATGGAAGGAACTGCATTTTTCTAGGGGTACATGGAATGTGCAAAAAAATACAGTAAACCAGGCTTTCTGTCAGCTCAGGACCTTCCTAGTTAAGTCGTTCTTACATAAGTAATCGAGCCCAGCTCTCTCAACCATGGGGCAGGGATAAGCAGTTTTCAGAAGAGTACTCTGTTAAACATTCATGAGGTGGACTCTCAACTCGCCTGCAACATTTTAGAAAACCATCCCTAAGCTCTAGAGTAAGAAAAGGAACCTGTCTGACCCTCTGAGCTCCATCCTTCCATCCTTCTGTTCTCATTCAGCCTCAGTCTGTTCAGGGTCATCTGCTGTAACTCAAGGTTACCTGGATGTGAGCGGCATCCACCTTGGCCCTACATACTAGGAGGCTGCCATCTCCACCACGTGGTATGAAGAGGCCAATCCCCAAATGCCTCTCTTGTGATCTGCTGGGAAATTCCTAGCAGGTGTCACATCTGTCAAGGAGTTTTCCTCTTTTTGGAATTTGGGAGAAGTGGTCTTCACATTCACTCCTTTCTCATCTTCCTCCCCCAACATTTTCAGAGCTTTCACAGTCTGACAGCCAACAATTAAGTCCATTTCCCAGCGCCCCTCCTGGTGCCCTCACAGAAGGCTCCAACACCCGATGGTCATCCCACCTGTGGACGAAGGTGCTGGGCTGCCTCTGAGAAGATTGGCTCGAGTGCAGATTCGAAAATAAAAAGTTCACAGTCCATGAAAAGTGCTCTCATTACATTACATACATAAATTATCTGTTGATTGGTTCTACATTTCCAATAAACATCATTTCGATAGGCTGTATTCTCGTAGAGAAGAATGAAAAGCCATGTGACTAGTCACATCACATCCCATCAGTCAGGCTGAGACGTAAGGTGATTCCTCTGCCACAGGGATCCGTCAGCAGCAATCAGCAGCAGGAGTTCTCTTCAGCTGTTTTCCTCCACAGAAAGAGTCCCTTTCCTGCCCAGGCAGGCAAATTCTCAAAATTATCCCAGGAGAGAAAGGGTTAATGGCAGGTGGTAGGACATACAGAGCAACATCTGCTTTCTTCCCAGGAACTCTGGGAATGCCAATGCAGGTTAAATGTAAAACTTAACACTGGTGGTGTTGACTAGCTTATCTGGAGCGAGACCCTGACAGCTCTCACCATATGTGGCTCCAAGTTCTGACCCCTCATGTATGGTTTAGAGATGCAGAGGCCAAATGCCTCGGGAAGGGTCCCCCACCCTGACACTACACAGCCCTCCCTAACACTGGGACTCCCGCGGAGGGTTCACAGTGCTGTGTCAAACTCCTCTGGGAGCTCGGTCCGATCCTCTTCATTAGGCTCAGGCTCGGGTCTGCTTTCCTGGTGTTGCTTCATTTGCTCCTTCACTTCTTCTTCTAGGTCACGAGGTACAACAAACTGATCCTCTGGCTCCAGCTGAGTAGGGGCAGCAAAATAGCCAGTTTTCTTCTTGGGTGCTTCTGTGGCCACTTCAATGAGGTTCAGGCTATCTTCTAGGGGTACAATAGAGCCATTGGAGAGTTTCTTTCCATAGAGACAGGAAGTGGAGGGAGACTTCTGTAACTCCATCTTGTCCTTGCTCACGGGCAGAAGTATGCCACTATTCACACTGTTCTGCCTTCGGATCCCAAAAAATAATCCTCTCCCATGTTCCTCAGGACACGGGGCAGGAGAAGACTTCTCTGTGAGAGTGGGTGAGCTCTCAAGGTCCCTCCCCCTACAGCAGTGGATGTCTACTTCCACTTCCACCTTGCTGCCATTTGTTATGACCCCTTCAACGGGCTGGTCGTCATCACTGTCCAGGCCGTTGTCAGACTGGTTACTTGAGAAAGTCGCACAAGAAGGCTGGCGCTGAAAAACCCCAGAGGTGGGTGCTGGATGGAGGCTGCAGCGCCTCTCTGGCCTTGGAAGCAAGCCAGCATCCAGGCCAACAGTGTTATGTTCATCAGAAGCAGTGGATCCCACCTCACTGCTCACCTCTGAAGTGGACATCTCACTGCTGAACTCAGAGGCAATACCGCTACTGGAGGAAGGAGTGGTTGGCTTGGGAGGGTCCTTGATGGCGGTGGTTGAAGCAAATCCCACAGGACCTGGGAGGCTGAGCCCATTCATTTCACAAGTGCAGCCTTCCTCACCAATGTTCAAATAAACCACCATCGCCCCCACATTGTCCTGACAACCGTAGCTCTGGGCTAATGTGCACAGCTTCTTGGCAGCTGCTAATGGGTCTTGCACATGACGTACTGCACTGACAGCTTCTGTGTATGACAAGTGTTCCCACAATGCTTTGTTTCCCAGAATCAGCAACTCATCTTGAATGGTCAGCGTAGTGGAAGATATGTGGGGCTTGGGGAGGATCCAGGGGTAGAGGTACGTACAGCCCAGCATCCGGGTGCAGCAGGTTACCCCGTTCACTTTGTTATCCTAGAGACGGCAGAAGGCAAACTTTGAAAAACAAGCAACAGTGACATACAATTTGTATCTTTCTAGGTCGCCATGTTTAGAGCTCTATAATCAAACAGAACTGCCATGTTACATGGTTTTTCCGAGGATCTGTGCAATTTGTAATGGACTTAGAGAAATAAATGTATAAAATTCTAAAAGGACAAAATATCAAATGGTAATTATATATAAAATAGTTCAGAGAACTGATGTTAAAATCAATTAAAATTAAGTGGCTAAAAGGCACCTCAATCTTGAAAGATATTTGCTCTGACATGAAGTACAGGCCTCAGCACGTCCTTAAACAGAGAAACATCTGTAAGAAAAACAATCAGCATCACCAGGATTCTCAGAAAGGCCAAAACTGAGATGGGTCATTAAAAATGATTTCTCATTCAAAGGCACAGTGGGTACTGAAAAGGTTCAGGAAGATATTAAATGGCTAAGAGAATTTTTGTAGCGAATGCATTAAATAATCTCTAAGGATATTCAGCCTAGAACAGCCAAGTGAAATCTGTAGTAGATTCACCCACTCGGTAAGGACTGCCCCAAAAGCAGACAGCGGATCAAGCCATAACTGATGGAATTCTAGACTTGGGGAAAAGGAATAGCCCTTCTTACAGGTTGGGAACATTCATCTCCCAGGTACTTTAGACTTATTTCTTTTAAAGATAAATAAAACCAAGCAAAACCTCTAAAGCCATTGATATATTTATTTCATATTTGCAGTCATTCTCCGGGAGAAAATCCTGGCTCTCTCACTTATCAGAATTTGTCATAAACACTACATTTTATTCTCCTCAACTGTGAAATGGAAATAAAAGCACTTCTTTCCATGGCGGTTATAATAAGCAAACAATAAATATCTGTAGTTAAAATAACATTTATAAAAATATTTCCTACTTGTCTAGGACCCTCCCCCCTGAAAACTGAAACGACAGCATCTAAATTCTGTAAAAACAGACTAATCAAGCAAAAAGTTGTCTTTTATCTTTCATTTGTTTTGACTGAAAGACCTTCCTGAAGCTAATGCCTCACAATTTCAGAATCTTCACAGTATCGACGGCATCGCAGTGATACATTCTCTGGTTCTGGGCTTCCCTGGACAAAATCTAACACGAAGAGTCCTCTTCAGAATTCTGACAGGACAGCTCAGAAGCGGACCCACACAAACACAGCCCATGGTCTCTGACCAAGGGGCAAAGGCCGTGCGACGGAGGAGGGACGGTCTACTCGACACGTGCTGCTGCGACAGCTCACACCGACATGCGAGAAAGAGTCTAGACGCGAGATTCTCTGCAGGCAAGGCTCTAGGAAGGAAATGTACACCTTTCACAGAAACGGATTCAAAACAGATCTGACTTCCTAAACGTAAAACGCAAAACTCGTAGAGGATAACACAGAAAAAAATCTAAGTGACCTTGGGTTTGTGACAATGAATTTTTAGACATAACACCAAAAACACAACCCATGAAAGAAAAATAAGCGGGACTTCATTAAAAGTAAAAAAGCCACAGACTAGGAGAAAATATCTGCAAAACATATCTGATAAAAAGTTGTATCCAAAACTCACAAAGAACTCTTAAAGCCCAACCATAAAGAAACAAACCAATTAAAAATGGGCAAAAGATCTGAACAGAGTTCTCCTTTGCAGTAAACAAGGTTCATATGTAATTGCTAAAGTCTCTTTGAAACCAAAAATGTTATGCTAACTTTTAAAACAGAAGAAAACCTGTAGAATAGTAGATATACTGATGCTTCGTTATTAAAAAAAAAAAAGAAAATACCACCAGGGCATACAAGCCAAATGCAATACAATAGGAAAAATGTTTTGGAACTTTGCATTTGAGAATAGGGTGTCAAACTATAGAACTTTTTCTCTCCTGTTTGGAAATTAACCAAGGATGCCATTTACATTTATTTTACATGCCAGATATACATCTAAAGCAGTGATTTTCAACTGATGAGCTGCAAGAATTTTTAAAACATGTAATATTTATTTAGTCAGGGGCACTGACCTCTTTTCCCTTAGACTGTTACATTAAAAAGAAAATGACAACAGCCAATACAACAATAGCTGTCTGGTATGAATGGATCAAAATTATACCTAATTTTTGTCAGATTGGCAAAAATTGTATTTTTTGGTGTGCCGCAGAATTTTAGTAATTAGTTTATGTGTGCGATGAGATGAAAAAAGTTGAAAATCACTGATCTAAAGGATCAAATTTGGATTTTCCTTCTAACTAATCGGCTTTTTCTCTTTGCTGGTCACTAGCTGCTCATTAGACTTTCTTCTAGGACCATCATCTGGCTTGGACACAATCTACAAGGCCTGACAGGAGGAAGGTGGACCTCCACTGCCTCTGCAAAACCGCAGTCACTAGAGTAGGGGGACAGAAATGACTGGTGGAGAGTGGCATTCACCTCTGTTATGATGGCTTTTTGGTCCTTCACCCTTTGGGCCTCTTCTGCATCCTGTTCCAGGCTGAAGACTTTAGAGAAGGGCACTGGTTTCCCATCTCGGCACAGGACTGCTTGGCACGTGCCAACATTGGCCACCGTCAAGCTAAAGCTACTTGCTGGATCAGGAGAGTCAGGGCGGATGTAACAAAGAAGAGCGGAGGAGCCCAGCTTCTGACCAGCCATCCCTAATTTCCTGGTCGGGGCAAAAAGAAAATGAAGACACGGTAGCTAGTTTTAGAAGTGGCAGTCCTTCATGTCTATGATTTTCTTGTTTTCCTGCCGTGTGACTGTGAGCCAGCCTCACCTTTACCCACCTGAAGGCACTCTGCTGTAGGTGATGATGCTGAAGAGAATCTGCCTTCTACTCTTAGCTCACTAAGCAAAGGAATTTCACACAAAGGGTGAGGTCAGAGGAGAGAGTGAAGGTACATCTTTCTCTGCTCCTTCTCCCTGTGACTGATCATAGAATACAGTGGCCTACTTCAGTGGTATCAACTTTAAAATGTCAGAATCACCTAGAGGGTTTGTTAAAACACAGATTGCTGGGCCCACCCCCAGAATTTCTCATTCAGGAGATAAGGGACTGGTCCAATATTTGGCATTTCTAACAAGTTTCCAATGATGCGGAGGCTGCTGAGGTTATTGTCCTAGAACAACACACTGAGAACCATTCCTTTAGGCTGTGAATTCCTTGAAGGAAGGATCATAATTTTCCTTGTATTTCTCCCACACACATGGCATCCAGCCCCCGGCGTGGAGCACACAATGCTAATAAGCAGAGCAGATGCTATCAAAGAGAGCTGGTTTCAAATTCCAGCTTTGCCATTTACTGGCTACAGATCCTCAGCAAGTTATTGCTCCGAGAAATTTTTTGATAATATACCCACCTCTTTGGCTTGTTTTGAAAATTAAAGATATGGTATGAGAAATGCTTGGTACAGTGTCTGGTTCTTAGGTGGTACTTCATAAACTGAGTTCTCTTTCCCAAATCCTTTATTTTGCTAAGTTCCTGGCTCAATTCTAATGCTGAAAAACAGACTCCTTTCCCTACCTCTTTGCTTCATGTTATAATGAGATATAAAACCAATTTGGGTTCCTAGATGTTCCATTTCAACACTGATTATACTAGATAACCTCCTCTAAGTTATGCATATCCTGTATGCAGCTCACCTGATGGGGAAGATGCTCCATTAGCTACTAAGAGATTTTCAACAGTTTGGTTATAAGGGATTTTAACCCTTAAGAGGCTTAGGAGATTAGCTGGTAAATTCCCATAAGTATTCTAAACACATGAATCTGATCAATACTTAACCTTCTGTAGGTCACTGACTCTTTAGAGAATCTTATAAAAGCTTACCATCTTCCTTCCCCCAAATGTACAAATGCATACATACACATACAATCTTTTGCACATGATTTCTGGGCTTTCTAGGACCTCAGCAGCCTTTGGGTTCAACAGAGAAAACACTGATGGTCCCACAGGCTCTTTAAAGATCAAAATCCCCATGTGCCGCACTGATATAGAGAGAACAGTCAGGGCAGAAGGAGCACAATTTCATCTTGATCCTGTCCCTATAATTTAGACCCCAACTTTCTGGCTTAGATTTATTTTCCAAAAGTAGAACTGAGTTAGGGATTATTCAACCCACCTGCTTACCTGTGAGATACCAAGAAGGTGTTCGTCATGAACACGGTGTCATTTGTTGAATGCTGTACCTCTTCCAAAAGCACATCTGCCATGGTACACTGGAGTAGGCGAGGGAGCTCCTCATTTCGGTCCCCATCAAACATGCCATACACAGCTCCGACCCCCTCTGCAAAGCTGTCCACAGCCAGCGCAGATATACACAGCCTATCACAGACATATAAGAAAGACAAACATCAAAGAAAGTTACTGGTAAAGGACTATCTCTGGGGAGCCTTCTTTTAAAAAGTGAGTACTGGTTGAAGGTAGAAGGAACACACAAAAAAGTGTTAGAAAATTAAGCGGCATTTAAAAGAGTCAATGTTGTAAGACATGGGGACATTCAGCCACATTTAGGGGCAGTACGTACCGTGCTGCCTAAGGCTGGAAAGATTCAATGTTTTCTCTGAGCAGTAATTAAGGACTAGCAATGTCAACACCCTTCAGCCGGAGACCCCCCCGAAGGAACCCTGTACTTGAACAAGTTGGGTTTGGTATGCCTTGCAGCACAGGAAAGTACATCATGAACTCTGGGGTGTATAGGTAAGTGGGTGTTGCAAAGCCTAGGGCAGGGTTTGGGCTCTGACTGGATCACTTTGGAGAAGGTCTCATGAGGGGGTGATCATACTGGGTTTGGAGCTGTCAGAAAGCTGGGCCATTTGTGGTTGGGTAGCTCAATAAATCTTATGTATAGGCTAAGATTAACACAAGGATAAAGCTATGACAGATACAGAAGGTGGCCATCACCTATGTTAGGGATGAGAGAGCATGTGGTGTTTTGTGGCCTGTGCATTCATCTTGTTTCTGTCTCACTGGACCATGGTCTCAGAGGGGTCTTCTCTGATGTGGAGGTTCTGTGATTTGTTTACATACTACATAAGATCACGGCCCCCCGCTAGCATGAGGTGAGTTCCCAGATGTCAGGGGCCAGCTGCCTTTTTTCTTTCTCAGGTCCATGACCAAGATACTCACTTATTTCTCTGACCTGCCATCTCAGCCAGTCCATGGCTCCAGAAAGTGGATGTAACTGTAGACTCAGTGGTTGGCAAAGGTTTCTGATCAATTTTCAGGGTTGTGATATGGCTGTGGGAAGTGGGGGAAGGGAGGGTTAAACTGTATACACTTCTGTGTTTTACAAAAACTATCCCAACAATGATATATATGCTTTTATAAAATAGTCTATTAACAGACTAAGATTCATTTCCAGAGAGACTAAGTGAAAGCAGTGTGCTGACCCATTAGCCAAAGAAAAGGGAAAGGGCAGGAGGAAGATCTAGGGGCCAAATATTGTTGTAACTGATGCTGTTCATTTCGATGAAAACTAAGCACAACAAAGATTTCAAAGTTCCAGCCCACTGTCTACTTATTTTAAGTACTCTGACACAGTTAAGTCTTGGTACAATGAATGGCTTGCGCTGTCTCTGACATGTTGTAACGTAGAGTGAACTGTGCCACCTAAAATATCTATCCATGCCTGCCGTATAAAGATACTCAGTGTGCGGCTGAGCAGTGGCCATGATGCTGAGTTCTAATATAAATGGACTAGAACATTTACATGGATGGATAGAGCATCCATCCATAACTGAATCAAAGTAGACAACCAAGGGGCTTTATTGCTTCATCCATTCTATTCCTTTAAATAATCGAGATCTCCACAGTCCTTAAGAAGACCAACACATGGCTGGTGGGACTAGGCACATGGGGATTCGTTTTCAAAAATGTTCATACCTGAACGTGTCCAGTGTCTTGTGTTCCAAAACCAGATTTGTATTTCCAGTCAGGTCAAGGTCTTGTAAGGTAGCAGGCAGAGCCTCCGGAATTAGGATTTCTGTCAAGTCATTGCAACTTAGGTCTACAAACTGAGAGGAAAATGGAGAAATCAGAAGAAAATACATCATCGGTAGTTCATTCTTAACTCCCTACACTCAATCTCCAACTGTATGCTCCAAGGAAACTTAACTGCTTCCCAGCAATCTACTAAATATACTGTGATCCCTAACTGCCACTTGCTTCTTCCTTTTGAGATCAACCTCATTCACACTCCTGCCATTTCCCCTGGAGGGACATCATTCCAGCCCGTGAAAGTACCTGGATCTGAGGCAACTGCAGTATTTCTGGGAAAATGCTGATGTTGTTGGAGTGTGCGACAAGGGTGTGCAGCCTTTTGCAGTTCGCTATGGTCGTGGGAATGGTTTTAAGCTTGTTGCCACTTAGGTTCAGTTCCTCCAATTGTTCCAACTTATTTAGTTTGCTGAAAAAGAAACACCAATATACCACACTGCACCCAAAACGACCTGCCAAGCAAGTTTTATAGCAGCTAGATTACAGAGGCAACCTGGTCCACTGCCAGATGACTGGTCTTAATGAAATCAGACACCAGAAAAGGGATGGGCCCACCAAGGTGACTGTTCCTGCTAAATCTCAGCCTAATCTGCCTCTCGGTGTTTTCATGGCCCGAAGCTTCCCTTGCTTCTCTTGCAGCTGTTGGATCTTGAGGGCGTGAACAGCTTCCTATTATGTGACTTACAGGAAGCTGCTGAGTCAGCACCAGCATAGGGTTGGTAGTTAGCTGTGGTACTTGCTTCGCCACTAACTAGCTGCAAAATACTACATTAGATCATGTCAGCCTGTACCAATATCCTCAGCTATAAAAATGGCTGTACTAAATCCTCACTAATGGTCCTTTCAGTTTAAAATTTCTACTGTTACCTATTTATAACATAATCCATCCTCACTGAACATTTTATTGAGTGTTTATTATACATGTGTGCTGTGCTAGGTAAATGATTCACACTGTCCCACTGAACTGGGCAAAGTTTTCTCCACAATAAGCAAACTATCCTAAGATGGCCTAACTCCTCCATCTAGATTAGTACAAGTTGCTCTGATATCTTTTTATTGATTAAAAAAATTATAAAAATAAAATGCTGTAACACACAGAGAACATTTAGAAAATAAATCAATAATGCCACCAATTGGAATGAATTATTATTCTTATTTTGCTGAATTTCCTACCTAACTTTTCATATGCATATTTGTTTTACATAAAATTTATATCCTGCCTTTTTCATAAATGATTTTTTTTTAAGATTTTTATTTATTTATTTTTAGACAGAGGGGAAGGGAGAGAGAAAGAGAGGGAGAGAAACATCAATGTGTGGTTGCCTCTCACATGCCCCCAACTAGGGACCTGGCCCGCAGCCCTGGCAGTGCCCTGACTGGGAATCGAACCAGCGACTCTTTGGTTCACAGGCTGGCACTCAATCTGCTGAGCCACACCAGCCAGGGCACATATCATAAATAATTTCTATTGCTAGAAAAGCCATAAATACATTTTATGGTACATTAAAACTTTTCTTTTTTATTACAATAGTAGTATATATTCACTGAAAAAAGAAACAATTAGAAAAAAAGCTTTTAATCCCACTACAAGATGTCTGATGATGTTTTCATGGAGAGTATTTGTGACCTTCTTAATGCAAGAAACTATAGTTTTCAAATTAAAAAATGATGCTACATTATATACTTTATAAGTTTCTTTTAAAAAAATACTTAATAGTATACTTTAAAAGTGTTCCATGTCCAAACCTCATGCTGTTCTCTCACTACTCGGAGCCTGCTTGGATCTTTCTGACCCAGTGTCCCTATCTCAGCCAGTCTGGTACGGAGCACCCAGAACTGTGCTAGATTCTGAAGACAGTACAAAAGAAACAGAAGATCCGGGTTATGCCTGTGCAATTACAACACTGTTTAGGAGACAACCTGACAGTGGATTTACTATTCAGTACAGAACATACATTTTCTTTAATGTATTGCTCCTAAATTTTTCTAACTTCTTATTTTCATATTTTTAAGGTGTTTTAAGTTTTCTATCAGTCTGCTTTTGACCTCTCTAACAATAAGAGTGTCATCAAATTAGGTGAAATTCATGAGTCAGAATATTCACCTGGTATTTCCCAACAGCTCCATAAACCAATATAACTTGTCAGAGGTCTGTCATTTTCACTTTATGTGACAATATGCGGGGCTAAATGAATTAATCTCAGAAGATTTCAAGAGAGCTATCACATCCTGAAATTAATATTCTGTATTCACTTTAAAAGCCACTGTTTAAATTCTTTCCAAGAAGCAATCAAGTTTATCCTGCTTATCTTTTATGAGCTTTAAATATCTCATTTCATAAATATTTACAAAAGTTATAATTGCTATCAGTTTTCCTGAGTTTATAACATTTCTAAGAAAATTTATAAAATAAAATTAGAATCAAAATATACAGTTTTGCCCTGGCTGGTGTGGCTCAGTGGACTGAGTGTTGGCCTGCAAACCAAAGGGTTGCTGGTTCGATTCCCTGTCAGGACATGTGCCTGGGCTGCAGGCCAGGTCCCCAGTGAGGAGTGCATGAGAGGCAACCACACATCAATGTTCTCTCCCTCTCTTTCTCCTTCCCTTCCCCTCTCTATATGTAAATAAAATCATTTATAGTTTACATATATAAGCTATATATAAATATATACATAGTTTTCAATAAAATTATATACAGACATTTTTCTTAGTTTTTTTTTTAAAACATGAGGTTTAATATTACCTTCATGGTAGAGATGGATTTTTCTGGTATCAAATTTTATCAAATGTATTTTAGAAGATATTTTTCTACTGACACTGTTTAAAACTTTGACCACATTAAATGTCTCTCTCATATATTCTTATAGGTGGAGCCTGGCTAACTGCCATTCATCTCTTCCTCCAGGAAGGCCAACCCCACCCCCAGGCTCTGTGCAGTTCAGCTAGCTCCCTGTATATACCTTCGACATCCACATTTATTACACGGCACCACAGTGGTATATACACTTGTCTGTTTCTCCAATTTGACAGTACGTTCCTCAAGGACAGGCTGTAACCTAACCACCACTGCTTCCTCAGCACTT
>VMDR010006961.1:0-42816 GCA_007922815.1 Macrotus californicus | reverse complement strand
GGAACCTCAATCCATAGTCCTTTGAGCTTATGTATCAATGTGCCAGGGTGTACACATTGATGTGGAAGTACATATAAATGTGTGCATACATCCGTAAATGTACTAGCCTATGTGCATTTCTGGGTTACAGTCATGTGTTGCTGTGTATCTAAGAGGATGCACATATGGGTAAGATGAGCCAAAATAAGATGAACCAAAAATAAAAGTTAAGAAGCACTCTGGTAGGGGTTCCAAAACTAATACCTAAGAGTATATTTTAAAATAATTTGTGGTTTATGTATATTTTAAATTTTCACCATTTATCAGAGCAAAGAACTGAGCTGTGGCTGAAACTCGAGCCCAATGTACCTGCTATTGGTGGCAGCAGGCAAGGCCACACCCCTGTGGGCAGAGAGTAGGGTCTGAGGGCATGATCGTTATCATCTCAGCTATCCTGGAAAAGAGACAGATTCTGGGTCAGGAGATGAAACATTGGCAGCTGGGCCTTCACTGTGGGTAAGGAAAGAATTACCTCTCTCTGAGCACTGCTTCTCTTGGGAAAAGGTTCTGAGGAGCCTAGCCACGTCGAAGGGCTTCCCCATGTGACGGAGAGGGAAGATGGGCTCTGCCATAAGCAACCAGGCCGGGAGCTAAGAAGCCCCAGAGTGAGCGGGGAGGCTGATTCATTGTTGCTGTGTCCCGACTGGGTCTGCCTACAGATGATAGGAAACCCAAACACACACAAAAAAGTCCTAAAGTAACTATTCCAAGGGTCCTGTGGTGACTTCACCGTGTAATCAGGGGCTCCGTCTCTTTCTCTCTGCTCTGCCATCTTCAGCCTTTGGATTCCAACCTCAAAACCACTTTATGTCCTAAGATGGCTGCTGTGACCCCTGGCATCTCATACTCATTTCAGGCACCAGAAAAGGCGAAGGAAACATGGCCCGGTTGTGTCAGCTTCGACAAGGAGCCTTCCCAGAAGTCCGTTTCTCTTGTGTTAGCCAGAACTTGGTCTTGTGGCCATATCTAGCTGCAAGAGAGGCTGGGAAAGATATCTTTTTAGCTTGCTTTCTCCCCCAGATAAAATTGTTTTTCTGTAACAAAAGGAGAGAATGGATACTGAGTGGGAAGTTTTCTGCAGTAGCTGAGCAGAAATGAGGCCTATAGCAGAGTGCATAGGGATGTACAATACAACCAGCTGGAGAACGACTTTGGTATATACTTCCTTTCAGTTATACCCGACACTGAGCCAAAAAAAAAAGTGATATTAAGTGTTGCAACCAATTATTGGATGTGCTAAGAAGTATTAAAGACAGGATCTGTGTCCACTCTTGGGCACAAGGGAGAGCAGCACCCAGAGGTAATGTGGTGGTGGCTGCTGTGGCCCTAGGGAGCCCTAGTCAGCTACAAACCACAGAGACTTTCTGTGGCAGCAGAGCCACTTCATACTTGGACACAGTGTGACTAAGTTGTTTCTGCTGATGGCTGGGGGACTACCTGAGAAACACTGGTGGGTAAGAACACCTCAGAAGGTCACCAGGCCAGTAAACTTTGTGCTGAGCCATATATACCTGTTCATGTATAAATGAACCACGAGGCCTGGAGGATATTTGAGTGAACTAAAATAAAGGGTATATATAAAAATTATTTGTTTTGTAGAGAAAGAACTGGTTAAGAAAATATGGATGCATGCATTCTAGACTAAATTCCAACTCTTTTCAGTGAGCTTTCTGAAGAGGGTTGGTGCTCACTTTGGTGACTGGTAAGGTTGGTCATTTTCAAAGCATGTTTCATGGAACTTTCTAGTTTCATGGAGTGACTCAGTGACCGGAGGGAGGTCAAATGGGCTAGGCTTTGGTCCCCTAACCCACGCCTCTTATACCATGTTCATATTTTTGTATTCCATATAAATTTTCACTTGAAATTTTATTTTCACTGCTCAAAAAATTAAAAATTACTGGCTTAGGTATTAAACTTATTAATGATGATCATCTAATAAAGTTATTCTCATGATCTTAAACAGAAATATTGCAGAATAGGTGAATAAAAAGACCTGGATATATATTGACTCTTCTAAAAAAATAAGCCTAGCTTATACCAACACGAACTAAAATGTGCAATACTAAGCACCATAATTTAGATTCTAAAGAAGTTTCTAGACATCATCAACAAAAACATTTAGGAGGACAGAAAGGGATTCTACAGGAAGACAAACTTTGAAAATTCTCATTTATTCACCTGGAGGGAATGGACAGATGGGTAGAGTATGTAGTAAAAACATGATTGAAGTTTTCCAAGTCATGAAGGACTTAGAAATGGTGAGCTATAAACCCTTAAACAAATCATGGAGTGTTCAAACCCGGGGAAACAACTTGAGTTTGAAAGAAGCAGGTACACAGCAAATAAGAGGAAGTACTACTTTACAAAAGCAGGGAGTGCATTTATGAAAACTATTATCTCAAGTGGGCATCCAGGCTGAAAACATAAACAAGGTACAGAAAAGATATAGATGCATAGACCCCACGAGTGCCTCAGGTCTTGACTTCCACGAATGGATCTCAGAAAACTGCAACAGGATATAGATGTGCTAGAAATATTTGAAGTCCATCCTACCCTAGTTGGGCCAGTATTTTTTAGGGAATCATGACTCTTCACACACAATTCCATTATTCTTTCAGACTCAGATACTGGTCTGGGTGGACCGTGGACTGACATGTGTTCTGATGCCTGTTTATATAGGGGTGAGTACTGGCATTTCCTCTACAGCCAGGTTTTCCCAGAGCAATGGGATATAACGTCAGTTTGTCAGACATACTGCTGTTCTGGCCATGGGAGAGCATATGCCTGCTTTGCATGGTTGGCTTTATGCTTTGTTTATCATTACATGGATGATAATTATGACCAGAAAGTATTGATGTCACACTACATTAATAAAAATGCTTTAGCCATTGCTATAGATAGGCCATTACCCCTGATGAAAAGTGAAATGTCACTGGATGCTGGCTTTGTGCCACAAGTTAAAATATTGTAGCTGTATACTTATAGCTTTTTTATTCAAGCTACCTTCACGACTGAAATTACAGTAGGAGAAAAAATCAATTACGTTACTGCAGATATAAGCCTTTATCTTCTAGCACTTGGCTTTGTTCTGAAACAATCGGATTTGGGTTACAGGAGGTGACTTGAGAATGTAATTATTGCATGACAACAGAGCTGCCCTCAATGGGGCGCTCTGAGCAGACAGCACATCATTATCAGCAAGAGGAGATCTGATTCATTAAAGAGAAATAGCTGGGCTGTGGTTCAGGCCGCTCTGGGGAGACATGAGTAATCCCCTTAAGACGGAGTCTGCTCCAGCACTGTGAGAAGCGTGGCCCTTCGCGGAGAAAAAGGGGATTGCTGCCGAATTGAAAAGCTGCAAGTGACCTTTCAAGGTCATCTAGTTCATCCCCCTTAGGCAGAAACGCTGAGAACCCATAGTAAATAGACAATCAGGCAGCTTGAGAGAATGGGTGCATTCCAGCCAGAATCATTCCAACATTAAGAACCTCACCACCAAGAAATTCTTCCTGGGTTGAAATATAATTTCTCATGCTATGGCTAACTCACTTTTGTTTTTGTTTTCTGTTTTCTTCTCTTGAGAGACATATAAGCTGGTCAAGTAAAACTAAGGAACTAAGGAACCCAGTGAACGCTACCTACCCAGAGGTGGTGAAGTCTAGAGAACCCCTTATGTATCCCTTCTTTCCCCCAGGTCTAAAGGAGAGCAAAGTGCTTTTCTTGGCTGGCAGGGGATGCTGGCAGGAGGCAGCTGGTCTACCTGTTTACGGATAACTAAAATTCTTTAAGCCTCAGTGTACAATGCACCAGGGAATCATTTCCAGTGCTAACGTCCCTCGGGCCCCACCACAAAAAAAAAAAAAATGTACAAAAAAAGGAAGGAGAGCAGCAATTTAGAAGTCTATAAAAATACTGAGCTTTGTGGGTCTGAGGCTGGTGCTTGAGTGTGAGGGTGAGCAGGGGGTCTCTTTTTCACCCAGGTAATGATTGTCTGAGCCCCATAAGGAGATGGTTAAATCAAACACTGAGATGACTGCTCTTTAGAGGGGAAAAATATGTCAATCACACTTTGCCTTTGACACAAGGAAATTCCTTGAAACTGAGAATGGAGAGTGGAAGGGAGGAGAGTGCCTCCTGATGTGGGTGGCCAGGAAACCAGGGGCCAGAAAAGCATGAGAGGAGAGAGGGAGAAAGAGACAGAGAGGGAAAAAAAAACACAAGATTGAATTCTAATCAAAATGCTATGAGGCGTTCACACCAGGCCTTGAGAGAATATTAACAAGGTTACCCAAGGGGGGGCCTTTAGCCCCAGGAATTATTAGTGAATATGGAATTATATTTGCACAAACATTACCAGATGCAAGGAGCTAAATGTCCTGCAGATGTGGAAGAAGCCGGCGTATGTTCCAAATAGGCAGCAGCTTTATTTGTTTTACCCTTCTTACAAGAGCCTGGGCAGCACGCTTCTGAGGGGTTACATTCTGGAATGACCACCCCAGCACTCGGCCCCTGTTTCAAACACCGACTGCTGCTTGCACCAGCCTCTGAAGTATCTCTACCCAGAGCCAGGCAGAGTGGCCCTCGGGCAGGTTTGACAAACTTACTAGCTCATCTCCACTACCTCCAGGTACCATAACACTCCACGGGATGAGGGTACTCCAAGAGGGACTTTCTGAAAGCAGAAAGAGATCAGAGTCAGGTAAACCACAACGATTTAAAAGAGTTTTGAACTCAAATATAACCAGCTGCTGTTAGGGGAAGAAGACAGAAAAATACAAGAGAAACAAAACGTTTCCTTCTGATAAGGCGCCATCAGATCCTCACCATTCTATTTAATTAAGATCATCACTGCTGAAGGATACCCATATCAACTGTGCAGATGGACAAGTTGTTGCCTGTGGGGAATTTCCTGAATTTGTAGCCATAAATCCCCACCACATCGTGCTCACTTCCAGTAGGACTAGCCAGTGGGAGGGGCAGAATTGTCTCACACATTGATATAGCACATAGAGGCAGTTGACCATGAAGCCAATGGCACAAGTCCCCTCCAAGTCCCTGCTGCGGGCTCTATCCATGCGTGGGCATAGTTGTGTGTTTTTGTAAAGCTCCCAGAATGAAGATGTTTGGCACCAATTAGTTAATACCACCCTGACTTTCCCTCTGTCCCATTTTACTTTGTGTAGATTGGTTTTGGAGTTGAGTTGCAGATGCATTCAGCTTGAGCAGAGGGTGATCTATTATGTCGTTCATATCACTTCTGTGTGTGGTTGATTGCTAGCCACCTGGTTGTAGAAATGAAGTCCAGAAACACTCCTGTCATTGTCATTGTCTATTCATCCAGGGAGCTGGGGGACCAAGGTATATCACACTGGAATGGGAATGCACCCTACAATGCCCAACCCAGAAATTCAGAAGATAGTGAAGGAGACACGAGATTTGAACGGTTCAGTCAGAAGCGAGTCCATAGAAGACATCTAAATCTTACGACACTTTCATTAAAACCTTGATAGAAGTTTTTCCAAACTTAACCACAATTGGAAAATTTTTCATATGTTACAAGCAACAAGTTGTGGTGCTGAAAAAATTTTCCTTAACTATCAGTAATAAAAAACAAATTTTGATGAATCATACTGGAGGAAAGTTGAAATATGCTTTTGTTCTCTCTCTGTATATTACATATTAAAAATTTTTGTCATGTTAAGAGGCCATCAGAATGGGCAGCATACTCAAGTGTCTAATTGCATGTGTGTCTATATAAATACACATGTGCACATGCACACACACGTGCAACATAGAGGTATTTCAGGTAGTTAATAAATTAAAATTTCATGCTGTTTTCCTGAAATTTGTGATGTTTATGATTGTTTGTTGGGCACCGTTTTGGTGATTTGTTGTAATATCTTTTCTCATTCTAAATAAATACTACCTAATTTTATAAACAGAACTGTGTATTCTTTTTCTTAAAGAAAGCCTTCAATATTATAAGCTCCAGACCCAATATAACTCAAATTTGCCTCTGGTGTTAGCAATTTTCATTTTATTTTATTTCACTAACCAACTTATAAGGTAGGCCTTGTTCATACTAATTTTTTTTCCTTGAAAACCTTTTTATTTTTAATCATTTTTTAGAGTTTCCAATTACAGTTGACATGCAATATTATATTAGTTTCAGGTGTACACCCCAGTGATTAGACATTATATAACTTAGTAAGTGATCATCCCAACAAATCTTATACCCATCTGACACCACACATAGTTATTAAAATATTATTGACTATATTCCCTGTGCTGTCCTTTACATCCTCGTGACTTTTTGTAGCAACCAGTTTGTTCTCCTTGATCCCTTCACCTTTTTCACCCATCCCCCCCAACCCTCTTCTCATCTGGCAACTGTCAAAATGTTCTCTATATCTACGAGTCTGTTTCTGTTCTGCTTGTTCATTCATTCTGTTTTTTTAGATTTCAATTGTTGGTAGATCATACCATTTTTAAAAGGAGGAACCTGAGACTTTAATTACATAGCTTCTAAATGGATTTGAATCCAATGTCTGCCTTCTGCCAAAGGAAGTCAATCAGTCGTTGCCCTAACTGTACTTCCCACCCCCACCAGAGGGCATGCTGATCCCGGAAGTGATACTCCTGTGCTTTCTCTAGTTTAGTTTAATGGCCTCCACTGACACCCTTCCCCCTACCACTCTAACCCATCTGCCCTTTGAACTACCTCATTGTTAAAAGATCTGAAAGATCTCACTGTCAGAAAACTTCTTCATTTCCTCTCCATTACTCTGAAATGTGCCCTTGTGGACCCCTTGGTCAATTCCTTCTTCTGTGACACCTGACAATTTTCTTTGTGTGGTGTTTACACTGCATAGAAACAGGAAAGATATTTCAAAGCATCTGGGCTGACGGACATACCATCTTTGAAATCGTTTTTTTAATTGAAATTCAAAGCACACCCTCTCCAGGAAGCCCACCAGATTAATTCCAGGCAACAAAAGCCCTATACCATCTTCTTGAAGTCTCTTTATAAATTGCTACGGGCTATTCACAATCACATTAGATATGTTTGCTTATATTCTTTCTTTTATTAGAAAAATCAAGATTAGCAATGTCTAACAATCTTTACTACTTAAATTTAAATGCATATTTGGATTCCAAAATTTTTGTGGGAACTCAGTAAAAGGTTCAGACTGCATAAGGAAGTGAAGTCTGTTTTTTTCCCTCAGTACACCTAGCATCAATCATGTGCTTTCAAATTGAAAATATGTGAGTCCATTTTGTGTGAAAACAAAAAAACCTCACTTCTGTGGTAGAACAAAAGCTCGTCAAACTCCTGGCCTGGTTCTCCCAAATTCTAATGTGTGTCTTTAGCTCCTTTGGTGTGTAATAGTGGCAGACAAAAACGCTTCAGTTTCTCTGTCTGTAAAATAAGAATTGCATTATTTCTTTCCCATTTACTTCACAGAAGTCTCATGGGGAACGAGAATTAAATGATTAATGACTGAAGGTTCTTGGACAAACACAAAATGCTTAATAAAAATAATCCCTCATGACCACAGTGATAGGCACCAATGACCTGATGCTAAACCTTGACTGAGAGGGAAGGCAATTCAGATAAACTTTGGGTCCTGTCCATGAATCCAGGTTCTTTTCCCCTGGTGAGGACAATCTGGCCTCATGGTCCATGACTCTCTCCACTGACAGGTTCCTGTTCACAATCCTCCCAGGCTCAAACCCAACCCCCAGGTAAGATGAAAGTTGGCTTCTTGGTTGTGGAGGAGCCACATATCAGAAACTGTGAAATGCACCAATGTGAGGTCACTAGAATTGTGCCCTCCCTTTTCCAGGAACATGCTTGCTTAACCCATACCACAATATTTAAGAAAACTATTTGAGATCAAAATTCAGTTTTTCATCTGGTTTAGGTCCTTCCTAAGAGAAGTCCTTGCATAGCTCTGGAAAGGGTCTCCGGGTGATGTACATTGCCTGTCAAAACTGAAAAAAACAGGGTGTACTTTAAGCAGGGGTGTCAAACTCATTGTCACCGGGGGCCACATCAGCCTCGCGGTTGCCTTCAAAGGGCCGAATGTAATTTTAGGACTGTATAAATGTAACTACTCCTTAACTAGGGGCGAGAAGTGAGGAGCTGCTGCCGGGTAGAAACAAGGTGCCGGGCCGGATTGGAGGGCCAGATTCGGCCCGTGGGCCTTGTGTTTGCCACCTGTGGCTTAAACAGTATATACATCCCTCTTGGTAGAAACTGCCAAGGTTATTTTAAAAGGAAACAAGAGATTCTGTCATATTTTCAGTTTACTGTGTTTATTGAACATAATTTATTTCTGGTCTTCAGGTATAAGAGCCATGTGAAATCACCCTGGACACAGTCTCATCTGTGAGTACATTCAGAAAACTCAGGATGCATACTTACTCAACCTATGTACCGCATGTTAAAGTGTCTTGTCCTAAGTGACATTCTTTTTATTCTCTTCTTTAAGGGAATGAAAGAAAAATAAAGAAGCTCCCATTAGAGAAAAGAACCACCAAGCTTTGCTATTGTTCATGAAACAGGGGACAAGACAACATGAGGAGCTTAGGCTTTGGAATTGGGCAGGCCTGGATTTGTAATCTTAATAGTACCAGTGACTAACCACGGCATCTTGAGCAAGTTGATTAACTTCCCTGAATCCGTTTCCCTGACTATAAGGATACACACACACACACACACACACACACACACACACACACACACACACATATGGCTTGTCCAGAAGGTATCCAGCCATGTAATATGAAAAATAGAAACATTTATTGAAGAAGATACAAGATATAAGAAATATTGTACATAGGACAATGATGCCTCAGCCCCCTTCAAAGTAGGCACCTTGGGACCTCACACAGTTCTCCCAACCACTATCAGCTGCCCCATCATATTTTCCTGAATCTCATCAATGGTCTGAAATCTCTTCCCGTTCAAAGGTGATTTTAATTTGGGGAAAAGCCAGAAGTTGCAGGGCGCCAAATCTGGGCTGTAGAGGGACTGAGTCACTTGAGTGATTTGATGTTTCACAAAAAAACTACATGAGATGTGATGCCTGAGCAGGCACGTTGCCATGATGAAGCTGCCAGTCACAGCTGCCCATAGCTGAGAACTTCTGAATCATCCAAACAGAGGAAAGTTCAAGCTTAATGCAAAATTTGACACAGACTTATTGCCCTGCTCATGCAGTCATTTTGAATGCCATGGCCACATGGTGCATATGCTCACTCAATGGTGTCTACCATCCCCACTGACTAGTACAGTGAAGTCATCATTGTTCATCCATGCACTCTCCCTAGTCTGCTCTCCTTGGCTGCCAGGTCACATCAATGTAACGCAAACTGTTCTTGTTACATTAACAATGGCTGGACTTTTTTCGGACAGACTGTATGTGTGTGTGTGTGTGTGTGTGTGTGTGTACAATAGTGAATATATATATATAATATATATGTCATAGTGAAGAGCAAATTAGATATTGTATAAAGTGCTTGGCAGAGTGCCTAACTTACAATAGACAATGCATAATAGCTAGTAATAACCATAATAATGAAAATAACAATATATTCCTGAATTGTCAACAAATCTATTATGGTAAATCAACAAAAGTTTTTGAGGACCTATGGCAACTATGGGAAGGGTAAATACAAAGACACAGAAATAAAAACAACCCTCAAAGATCAGATCATAAAGTTTAATTTTTTAAAAATGTTCATAAAACTATCTTTTTATGTATTCTTTGCTTTTGCTTAAAGTATATGCCAACTATAGCATAGGTTCTTTTTTTTTAAAGATTTTATTTATTTATTTTTAGAGAGAGGGGAAGGCAGGGATAAAGAAAGGGAGAGAAACATCAATGTGTGATTGCCTCTCACGTGCCCCCCACTGGGGACCTGGCCCACAACCCAAGCATGTGCCCTGACTGGAAATTGAACCAGCGACCCTCAGCTTCACAGTCTGGTGAGTAATCCACTGAGCCACACCAGCCAGGGCTATAGCCTAGGTTCTTAAATTGGACAGGTTTTAACTGCTATACCACAATATACTCATTCCTCAGAAACACTACATACCATAAAGTTGCATGCTACAAACAAAAGGAAAATGGAGAAAACCATATTCAACTTTGCAACCAGAGCACTAGCAAAAACAGTAATTATTGTGTGGGACAGAACTTGAACAGCCTAGGAAAGCAGATCAGCTGGAGCTGCCCTCAGGGGTAATTTCAGAATGCATAAAAACAATAGTGTGGGACTTCTACTTCTGGCCAAGATGGAGTATCAAGGACTAGAATTACCCTGTTGTGTAAAATAAAAAAGAAAGAAAGAAAAAAGTCTGGACAAATATATATAAAATAACAGCCCTTAAGACATTGGAAATACGCAGTGAAGGTCATTGGTTTCTGAGTGATGACAAACAACCAGGTGAGCCCTGGGACTGCCTAACTCACTGAAGAGAGTTTCCAGGTTACCACACAAAGAGAAGAGCTTGGGTAGAGCCCAGTGGTCTCCTTGAGTTGAGGCAATGGAACTCAACCCATGAGTTCCAGGTAAACCAATGTGGCTAGGGTTCTCAGAGCAGAGAACTACAGAGGAGAGAACTGCACAGAGAGAGAACTGACATCTACAGAGTCCCCTTCAAGGTTTTGGTTGGTAACTAATCAAGAATGTGACTGAGAAACCTACCTGGGACTAAGGAATGCACTGCCTTACAGGATAGAAGCAAAATGCTGGATGAAAGATAGAACATATTAATGAAGCCATGGAAGATATTTTTTTAATCCTAATCTGAAGATATGTTTATTGATTTGAAAGAGAGAGAGAAAGAGGGAGAGATTAGTGACCTCCCATTATCACCCTAGTGGGAATCAAACCCACATCCTAGGTATATGCCCTGATTGGAGACCGAACCCACAACCGTTTGGTATATGGGATGATGCTCCAACCAGGGCAAAAGATACTTTTTAATTGACCTTTTACAGATGAAAATTAAAATGTTTCAAATGAAAAAAAAAAACCCTGAATGAGGTTAATAGCAGATTAGACATCATAGAAATAAAGATAAGTGAATTTGGAGACAAAGCAAGAGAAAATATCCAAGATTAAGCATAGAGATTAAAATAAAAGAAGAAAAATTAAATAAATAAATAAATAAACAAATAAATAAATAAGCAAACAAACAAGGCATCACTGAACCATGGGACAACTTCAGGCAGTCCAATATTTGTGAAATCAGAGTCACTAAGGAAAAAAGGAAAGGGAGGGGGGGGGCACAAAAAATATCTGAAAACTAATGCCCAAAATATTTCCAAAGTTGATGAAGACTATGAACCCATTGACCCAAGTTACTCAATGGACTTCAAGCACAGGTAACAAAGAAAATTACTCCAAAGCACATCATCATAATCAAATTGCTTAAAACTAGTGATAAAGGAAAAATCTTAAAAGAGTCTGAGAAAAAGGACACTTTACTTGCAGAGAAAGAGCAATAAGGAAGACACGGATTCTTGTCTGACACTATGCAAGTGAGAAGACGGTGTAGAACATCCTTAAGGTATTCGGAGAAAAACACCATTTAACTAGAATTCTGTAGTCCACAAACATTTCTTTCAAAATTAAAGTGGAATACTTTTGCAGACAATTGAGAAACAAAAAAGAAAAACTAAAAGATAATCTATCTATGATCATCTCAACAGAAAGAGGAAAAATCTTTTGGCAAAATCCAATACCCATTTGCGATTTTAAAAATGTTTCCACAAACTAAGAACAGAAGAAACCTCTCTCAATTTGGTAACTATCATCTTAAAAACCCCTACAGTTAATATCATACTCAGTTGAGAAAGGCTGTGTGCTTTTCCTCACAACAGGAATAAGTCAAAGATGTCTGCTCCACTGCTTCTAATCAACATTATAGTGGAGGTTCTAGCCAGCACAGCAAGCAAGAAAAAGAAATGGATGACATCCAATTGGGAAGAAAGAAGTATAACGGTCTTTCTCCACAGATGATGTGATAACCTGTGCAGAAAATCCTGGGGAAGCAATGACAAAGCTGGCAGACTAATCAGTGAGTTCAGCAAAGTTGCAGGATACAACGTCAGTACACAAAAACCAACTGTATTTCGATATACTAGCAACAGTTAGAAATTTCGAAATACCATTCACAATAGCATTTAAAAATATAAATTACTTAGAGATAGACGTGACGAAAGATGTTTAATATCTGTATACTGCAAACCACATAATATTGCTAAGAGAAATTTTAAAAGACCTAAAATACGAGTGATACATGGCATTTAAAGATCAGAAGTTTCAATATTGTCAAGCTGTCAGTCCTTTCCAAGTTGATCTGTAAATTCAATGCTTTCCCAATCAAAATACCCACAGGCATTTTTTGTAGAAATTGACAAGTTGCTTTGAAAATTTATATGAAAGTGACAAGGCCCTAGAATACTTAAAACACTTTGAAAAGGCAGAACAAAGCTAGAGAACTTATACTCTCTGACTTCAAGACATATTATAAAGCTATTGTAATCAAGACAATGTGTATTGGTGTCAGGAAAGATAAACAGATCTACAGAACAGAACAGAGATGCCAGAACGGACTCACACACGTATGATCAATTGATTTTTGACAAAGGTACAAAGGCAATTAAGTAGAGGAAAGACAGTCTTTCAATAAAGGGCGCTGACACAATTTTATATGCCTATGCAACAAAGGGAACTTCAATATATAACTCACACCATATACCAAAAATTCACTCATTATGGATTAGACACTTACACTTACACTCTAAAATTCTAAAACTTCAAGCAGTTGTTTGTTTATTTGCTGAACCATTGGATGTCAGTTACAGGTGCCATGATATTTCAACCTATGTACTTCAGCATGTATCTGAAAAAATTAAGTGATTATTCTATGTTTCCAGGTTGCTGTTATCATATCAGTAAAGTTAACACTGACACAATAATATTGCCTGATATACAGTCTATATTCAATTCTCCTTAACTGACTCAACAGTGTCTTATTCTTGCTATTTTTTAAATCCAGGATCAAATCAAGTGTTATGCATTGCATTTAGTTTTCAAGGCTCTTTATCTCCTATAATCTAAAGTAGTCCCCCTGCCTCAGCCTTTAAACATTTTATGACATTGACATTTTTCAAAAGCCCATGCCAGCAGTCTTGAAAGATGGCCAACAGTCTGGGTTTGTCTGCCTAATTCCCCAAGCTTAGGGGCGGATTAAATATTTTGGGCACATCTTCTTCACAGGGGATGTTGTACACTTCCTGCTGCCCACAGCAGATTCACCTAGAGACATTTGTCCCACTGGTGATGCTAAGTTTAACAGCTTGGTTAAGTGGTAGCTGCAGAATTTCTCCACTGTGGTGATACCTTTCTCTTTGTAATGAATACGCATCTGTGATATAATAATTTGAGATGTAGGAACGTGATGTACTCCAATAACAGTTCCCCGCTGGTGACCTCTCTTTTAGTCTTTCTTTTTAATTGAGATAGAACTGATACAACATTATAGCAGTCTCAGGTATAGAGTATAATGATTCTAGATACGTATATGTATATTGTGAAACGACCCCCACAGTAACTCTAGTTAGCATCCACCACTGATGACCGTTATTGCACGGGTGGGTGCAAAATGGTACATTCATAATTTTATCATTCCCTCTGCATGCATTAGCTGGTGTTCTTCTGTCAAGCAGAGCTTTCCTCTTTTCCCCTGCCTTGTTTTCTTGTAGTATCACTAGGACATACAAGCTTTTAAAAATTCAATGTGTTATATGTTATAATATTATTATAATATGTTATGAAATATATTACTAATGTGTTATATGTTATTCTTTGGATGCTCAAATGTCTCAAATGGGGCCCCCGAGGGCAGCTCCTGTGTCCTTTGGCATTTTGTTTGGAGTCTTTGAGCCCTCCCTTGATTTCTGGCACTAGATATTCTGTAGTCATCTTGTGTTTTCCCTGTTCCAAACTCAGAATTGGCCAAGAGGTCTTGTTTTTCATGACAAGTAGTGTTTAGAAACCAAGACCTAATTTCTAGATGTGCTCTATGCCACTGGCACGGAGTTCATAATGTTACCCTCCGACTTCAGGCTGCTTCTCCATCTTTCCCCATTCCCTGTTTATATCTGTCCTTAAACAGGGAGGACCCAAGTTCCCAACTATGTCAACATTGTTTTTGCTCTGTCCTGCAATGTAAATAGAATAAATTCAGTACTCCAACCCCGATCCTAACAACAAGCTTACTAAGTTCCAGATTTTGTTACAGAGCTTTTGAACCTTAGACTATGTTCCGTTTGGGTTATTGAGTTCAAAGGTTACTTTAATTCTTTTTACCTGTGTGGTTATGTTATAAATTTGATAAATGGTAAGGTTTATTTTTTTATTATATTTAATTTTTCTTCCTTCAGTCTTTTCACTTTAATTTATTTTTGAATTTGTAAGACATTTATATAATTTAAAAACTCAAGCTATATGGGAAGATGCACCCAGCGATACTGCATTCCCATCTTTATCTTATGTAGCTCATTATCTGCCCCCCACACCACCGTGGGAACCCTTGTCATAGTCTATTTATCCTTCCTGTGTTTGTTTCGGCAAAAATAAGCATATACATACACACATTTTTATTCTCCTAACGCAAGAGGTAACATAATACATACACTTTGCTATACCTTGCTCTTGTTTTGCTTAAAAATATATTCTAGAAATAACTTTGTATCAGGTCACAGAGGTCGCCCCCATCATTTTTTATGGCTACATCGTATTCCGTTGTGTGGATATACCATAGTTTACCAATCTCCCATGGAAGGAAATTAGGTGTTTCCATTTATTTGCTATCATAAGTATCACCACAATAAATAATTTTCATTATCTATTGCTCTGTAATCATGGAAGTATAACTCCAAAGTGTGTGCCCAAGAGTACAACAGTTTGCTGGGGCTGCCACGAGAAAACACAACTGACTGGGCGGCTTAACCAACAGAAAGTTGTTTTCTCACAGTTCTGGAGGCTGGAAGTACATGGTCAAGGTGTCAGCAGGATTGGTTTCCTTTGAGGCCTTTCTCCTTGACCTGCAATGGCTGCCCCCTTGCAGTGTCCTCTGATGGTCTTTCCTCTTTCTGTGTGTTGTCTGTTAACATGTCCTCTTCTTATAAGGACACCAGTCCTGTGGGACAAGGGTGCACCCATATAACCTCATTTTGCCTTCATTCCCTCTTCAAAGTCCCTTTCTGCAAACGCAGTTACAATGCTGAAGTACTGGGTTTAAGATGTGGACTCGGGAGGGGACACAATTCAGCCCATAAGCAAAAGTGTATGCCAATGTCAAGTCCCACTTCATTGGGTGTATACGATTTTGTGCTGGCGCCATCAATCACCCACTCATTTCTAAATCTAACAATACAGCTGAGAGGACTATCTCGTAGCAGCAGCTGCCCTGAAGGCTTTTCCTTTCACACTGTGATTTTATTCCCGCTCTTCCAGCTCTCTTTGCCTAGAAAAACCATGTTTAAGTGCCACAAATTCCACGTTCTAATGCCATCACTTTTCTATTTACCAATTGCATAATGGATACTTGATGTTCTAGAAACGTCTTTTGTGGCACACCAGACCGGACTTGAAATTGTTGGGACTCCGATGTTTTCTCTGAATCTGGATATTGTTTGATGATGAATTCTTCCCTGGAAAACTCTTCTACCACAGTCATGTTTCTGAGAGTGGGGCACGTGGATTTTTTAAACTAAAGAAAATGGTAAACTTGGGGAGAGATCCAAGTTTTCCAGCCTAGGTGAGGAGAGGAGGAATAGAGTATACTCTATTCTAGAAGAATTTAAAATGAGAAACACAGATATGCATTGTCCCCAAGATGCAAGAAAAGGAGAATAAAGTGCCTTCTTCGCCATTGCCCTCACATTATAGGCGTTTCCTGTACAGGCAAGTTCTCATTCTAGGGACTCTCATTCTCAGGGGAGAGAGCAGGACAGCAAGAGCTTCAGAGCTCCCTCCATGCTCTGCCCTCTTGGTGCCATGGGCCGCCCCATTTGGTTCTTAGGAGTGGGCAGTCTATCCGCAGTGTTCCTTCCCCTCCATCATTCCGCCCTTATCCCACAGAGCTCTGCCTCTGCCTACTCTCTCCAGGTCTTCCTTTGATGAAATGGTGTCAAGTTCTGGCCTTTATTTTGCAAGTGAGATTTTAGTCCCAAAACAGTTACAAACAAGTGTTCCATATTTCCTTAATCTTTTTTAATTACGAAAGAAAACACTGCCACTGTATCTCGTGTACATAGCACAGATGTAAAACCAAAAAGTCTTTTCCTGAACCCTGGAGGTGACTTACGACAATGTTTGTATGTTGTTATTTATAAAAACAAATTCCCAGTGATGGGACAAAATGGGAAATACTCCCATGCACAGTTGGGGCGTGTGCACATTGGTTAACAGTTTTAGAGATAAAATTAGGAGATAATTATCCAGATGTAAATATTTCACATAAGTAATCTCAAAATCAGTTATTCCACTTTTAAAAATTTAGCCTGTAGATATTAAGATTTATTTTCTTGTGTGCACAAGTACATATTTACCAAGGTGTTCACTGAAGCTTTGTTTGCAATAGTAATAATGTAAAAACAATCCAAAGGTTGACCAAAAAGGAATTATAAAATAATTATTCTCTTATTCAGCGGAGTACTATGAGGTTTGCAATTTCCTTTTAAACTGAGGTACTGATGTTTACTCATGTGTAAAGCCACTTAAGACAATAAGACAAAAACTGAAGTTGTAGAGCTTGTGAAGAAAGAAAATACGTGGCTGTGCGGGACGCCTTTGCCCAGAGCGTTCCGGGCGGGTGTGCAATGGCCAAACAGCGATTCTTTTGGCAGTGGCGTCCCGGAGTTGAGGTAGGATCTTGGAGAACAGAACTTTTACTTCTTGTTTTGTATAATTCTTAAAATTGAAAACAAACAGTGTTTTAAATAAGCAATTTCCATTTCTTGGGCATGACCCCTATCTCCCGTTCCGACTGCCCACTGAAAGTTTTTTCTGCATCTTTCCTTTCCAGTAGCCACGCCACACGTGGGAGAGAACGGTCGAATTTTGTCTAAGTTATAGCAGGCCTGGAAGGGAGAAGACGAGCAAGCTCGGCTTTGTCTGACATAATTCTTTGTTGTGCTACCATAACACATCTGAACTCCAGGCAACACACCCCGCTCCGCGTAAGCAAGGAGGGCAAGCGCAGGACGTTGGAGGCGGAGAGCCGGGGCGGAGGTGTGCCCAACATCTGCCTCCCCGACCACGATCCGGACATTACTAATCGTTGTTTGTTTACTTTCTCGACCCTGGAGACCAGAAAATTCTTTTCTCGTACCAAAACACAACTGTGAGGTGTGGGTGCTATTCGCTTCATGATCAGGGGCGAGTTGACCAGTATTTATTAGAGAAAGATTAAGAATTATTGACTGGTAACGCACAGCACAGGGACTAGAGTCAGAAACAGGGCGGTAACTGCGTGTGGTGCCAGGTGGGGACTGGAAATATCTGGGCGATCACTTTGTAAAGCTTATGATTGTATAACCACTGGGCTGTACACCTGAAACTAACACAAAATAATATTGAAAGTAAACTGTAATTGAAAAATAAAAATAAAGATGCAAAAAATAATAAAAAAAAAACATTACTAGAGCTGACTAGACTAAGGCTTTGTAAAATAAAATCTGACTACCTTGGACCTGCAAAATTGTTCGCAGCCACACAGAGAAAGAAGTATTGGCTGACGCTCAGAGCTGCCAAGGTGTGAAATCAAATAGCCTTGGACTGCAGGACAGCGGCATCTTACTCTGAAGATTCAGTGGCATCTCAGAGTTGCTGCGTGTGACGGCTGCCCACGTCATTCCACACTAGTAACATCTTCTAAAAGCACTGGACGGTCTATTTACATTAAAATGAAGTGAATATTTAATTTCCTTTATAGACTACTTACAAGTGTTTTGCAATCCCCCTGGAGAAGTGCAGGCTTCTTGGACTGTTGCAAAGCCAAGGCCTGCAATCCCTGCCAGAGAAGACAATCAGCGTCGCCTGCTTCCCAGAAGCCAGGAATGGGATGATGTGACACCAGGGTGTGTCACTGTCACTTGTATGATTTGAATTTTAAAAATTAATCAAGAGTTGACCTCCCTAACTGGATACCTGAACAGTGTTATTGTTCAAGGCTTTCTTGAAACCCTGTGCCATTGATTAAGTGAAAGGCAAAGCCTAAGGTCTTCCCCCATCCTCCCCGACTGTCCAGTGATGAAAAACCAGCTGCCTGAAGCCAGAGCATTCAACGCTCTGTGCCTATCCAAACACAGATGTCTACTTCAGAAGTGGCCGGGTGAATGGTCAGTTTCTGTTGCTGTTGTGCGGAACCCTAACTAAGGTCTGCAACCCACTCTAGAGTCTACAAAGCATCTTTCCCTCAGAAATCTTGTGCTCCTTCTCAGACACAACCACCAGTTACAGGACAATTAAAATATAGTGTGTGTTTTTTTAATATACGCAATCTGTACCCTCTTATCAGCCTGTCAAATAAAGCTGAAATGTCATTGTGAATATTTATTAGAGCATTGTGGGGACATTTTTATGTTTTCTTAGAAACAATCCATTAAAGTTGAAAACCATTTCCTACCCTTCCAAGATGAGAGTTTGACTTTAGATGTTTCAAAACTCGCCCGAACTAGTACCTGCATTGTTCTGCAGTATTCAGTTCAATGAAGCACAATTATTGACTGAGCGCTTCAAGGATCTGTGGGGTCTGTGGAGAATAAAGACAGTCAGGAGATGGGATGGGGGTGAGGGGCCCTATGAAATGCAGGAGCACAGGGTGCTGATGGAGCACCAGGAGGGGAGCTAACCCCATCTTGGGAGAAGAACGTGTCCCTGGCTCTACAATAGACAACCGTCACATCTTCACAGTATGCTACGGAGAAACATACTGTTTGGATTATAGAAAGTGGTGAGAAAGCATCCTGTTTGAGGAAGGCAAATGAAAACATGCATATTTTCCCCTTGGCTTTGCCCTTGTTCATCATATTTTCTTCCAAGTCCCTCCCTTATCTCATCATGGGCTGTGACTCCTCATGAGCTACACAGGATGCTGGCTCTAAATAGATTCCTGGGAAAGGGCCTGAAATGCCTGTGTCATGCCAGGGCGTGGGAGGCAGTGAGTGAAGGGACTGGGCGGGGACGCCAGGATGGGGGAAAAGGTGCCTGGAAAACAGCTGGCGCTGGTTAGCAGAACACCCAAGGCCAGGAATAGGCAAGCCCAAAGGGCCACAACCTGATAGCCAACCAGACCACTAAAGAGATGTTACTTTTGGGACTCTCTTCTTGCCATCCTCTCCACCCCAGCGCTGTCCTCTGGGCCTCCACCGAAACCCTGCTTCCCTCACTTGTGTTCGATGACAATTTCACTTGTCATCCTTATGAAGCTGTGTGTGTAGTTCAAGAATTTTCTTTGTCTCCAGTGTCTATCATAGTGTTTGGCTCAGAGTATCTTTCAGAAAATATCTGTTTCTATTTCTTTAATTTAAAAAAAATTACTGGAAATCCTCAAATTAAAGTAAAACACACACAGTTAATCCGACTGCTTGTTGACAAAAATTACATTAACATGTAAAAATGTTGGACAAATGAATAAGTCAATAAATCTCAAGAGTTGAAGAGACTGAGGGAGAAAAATGTCGGAAGTTAAGCCAACAATCAAAAGGATCATCTCCCCACCTCAAGATGCTTGACTTCATCACATCAGCAAAGTCCCTCTCTCCATGCTTTGGGGCATTGCGATGTAGACGTCTCTGGAGCCCATTATTCTGTTTACCACAGAGACAGTGGGCCAACAGATAGAAGATCTAAGTACTTACTAGTGCAGAGTCTTCTTCTAACGAGCACCTTAACCTCATCCATTTTCCCTTTTGGATCTTAGTCTCCTTATCTGTAAACTAAGGAAATTCATTCAACAAGTGTGTTGTTAGCCACACGCATGCCAAATGTAAGGAATACAGAATAAAACGGGAGTCCTTGTCCTTATGATGCTTACTTTCTAGAGGAGGAAAAAATGGATTAAGGAAACTGTTAGATGGTACTGAGTGGTGAGGAGACCAGTGTGTTAGACCAGAGCAAGTTCGGGGGAAGGCAATCGGGAGAGGAGCCAGAAAGGGAGGCTGGGATGAAGAATGCAGATCATTTGAGCCTTATAGGTTTGGGTAAGGATTTGGGGAGTTTTTCCCTCAGTGACATGCATTTTAATGGGTCTCTGGCCACTGACTGAGAGAATGGACTGAAGGGGACAGGTTGGAAGCAGGGAGCTGTGCTAAGACCTTGCTCTCTTGACCTTCACCTTTTAGTACACCTTATTTAATTACAGACAGATCCACACTTCCTTCATGCAGTTATCCCTCCTAGGGGCACCCTTCTCCTTCCTCCAATTCAAAATGGGAGCTGTAAGGGCACTCAGGGAACTCATTATCCTTAGCCTCCATTTTGAATGAGGAGACTGGGGCCCAGACCCTTAGGAAAACCCTGTCCAAAGTCACACAAATAGTAAGTAGTAGAGCCAGGGCTGCCCCTAGCTGTGACTTGAAGAAAATTAAAAGATCTTCTTGATACAAAGATGTTTTTCCTGAAATTCTGTTTTCTAATTGTAGTGTTCCTCAATAAATTGTGATCTCAAAGAGTGCAAAGATTTTTTTTTTCTTTTCTTCTTTTCTGTATTGATTTTAGAGAGAGAGGAAGAAGGAGAAACATCGATTTGTTGTTCCACTTATTTATGCACTCATTGGTTACTTCTGGTATGTGCCCCGACTGGGGATCTAATCCTCAAACTTGGAGTTAGGACCATCTCTAACCAACTGAGTATTGGGACCATCTCTAACCAACTGAGCCAGCCAGCCAGGGCAACTTCGTATACTTAGCACTTAGTATGGTGCCTAGCACGTGATAGGCACTCAGTGTTTGCTAGATAAGTGGATAACAGAATGTCAAGCCCTCAAGAGTCTCTGTTTACATGTTATTAGCATCATGTCTCCCTACTCCACCCCACGGCCTCATGGTGTTAAATGTCAGACAAACGAAAAAGCCTAAACATTGAGTACTAAGCTGAGTGTTCTAGGGAATGAGACCTTACTTTTTAACAATGACAACGACAACAGCAACGACAACGACAACGACGACAAAACGTGGCACCAGGATCGGATCGGGATTTTCCTAACACAGCAACTGTCAGAGCTAGAGACCCTCTTTTCTTCCTTTCCCTCTTGATTCCCAAGCAGAGAATTCCAGGATGGAGATAACATACGTTCTAAAGGGATGTTCTTTTTTGAGAAAAACCACAGTCCTATTTCCTGTGACATTCTGTGTCCTAGGTACATGGGTCTTGTTCTTACCGAGGTGCTCACTAGCAGTGACAGTGAAATTGGTAAGTGTAGTGGGGCCAGTGTGGGAGCTGTGCTTGTCCACCAGGAGAGAGGCCCCGATATGTGCGTGCTTGCTTTGGCTGTGACCTTGTGGACGCATACTGTTATCTGGTTGCTGATATTTTAGAACTTGGGGGACTTGAGTGTACACTACCATGTCTGTGCTCTAGAATGGCAGCCATCCTGTTATATTTTAACAAGTTGACCGGAAATCTTCGCTGCAATACTCAGCTTCTCCCTGCTGAAACCCACGTCTTTATCCTCCATGGATCCCTAGTACCTTAGATGTTCAGGTTGGTAGTAGGTGTGGGAATGGAGAAGGAGGGAGGACGGTAGGGGGGCGAGGGGAACGCTGGCTTTCCAACTCCATTTGTCTCTGAGGTTTCAGAGTGGAAACTAGGCAACGAGAGCCAAGAGAAGAAGGTGATACACGTGATAACACGTAAGAATTATGTGTGGTGCCTGTAGTGACTGACCCAAGATGACCTTTTTAGTTCTTTAGTTTTATGGCCATGCAGTAAGCATGCATTAAATACTTTTTTTAAAACAATATTCTCTTATGTCTTTCTTTTTAAAAAAATATTTTTATTTATTTGTTTTTAGAGAGAGGGGAAGGGAAGGAGAAAGGGAGAGAAACATCAATGTGTACTTGTCTCTCACACCCGCCCCCACTGGGGACTTGGCCCACAGCCCTGGCATGTGCCCTGATTGGGAATCGAACCACTGACCCTTTGGTTTGTAGGCCCATGTTCAACCACTGAGCCATATCAGCCAGGGCACATTAAATAATTTTTAAATGAGTAAATTGTATGAATGAATAAGTATTGGAGCTTGGACTGCCAACCTTTCCAGCTAAACGGTTCTCCCATCTCCTCCAGGTCTCACCTGCCCCGAGGCTCTCTCCTCTGGCACTAGCTCCCTAACACCTCCCATCCCCCAGGACAGGGATATGGTAATATTAGAAAATTCGTTGTTTCACCTTTGTCTTATTATCTAATGACTTTTCTCACTAAAAGTGCTCTCTTCACGTTAGTCACAGCTCAGGCTTGATTCCTCCATGCCAAATAATGTAAGACACAGTGTCGGAGTGTTTCACAAATTCACAACGTAACAATTAAAGAATCACTGAGGGGAAAATAAGAGAAAATACAAATAAAAAGAAGAATCACTGGGGTCCCGGCAGGACCATCTGTCAAAACGGGAGGATATTTCACCCATCAGCCTCGTGGGTGCTATTTCCAAGGTCCTGGGAGATCCCTGCGTGAAAAATGGGACACCTGCTCAGTGAGCATAAGCGTGTGTATTGAAATAGTTAAGGGTCTAGTAGTTAAACCTTGAGAATCGGCTAGCTCAGACACACTCCCACTTTTTTAGATAAAAAGCAGGCCGAGAGGTTAAAACTTCCGGGGGTCACTTTGCTGTTACCGCAAGTCGGGGCTGGAAATCAAGTCCAGTGTTCTTTCAGTAACGCACAGACTCCTAAAAAATGCAGTCTCTCATTTTTGCTTCCCACTGCCTCAGCCCTCCTAGGGGAAGTTGATCCTCTTAAATGCAAGACTGATATGGACCAATCCTTAAAAAGAGATGCTGGCAAACAGAAAGCTTGATGATAAATAGGGAGATGATGCAAGAAAAAAAAGGGCTGAATCCAGAAATAAATCATATCTTCACATAGTGTTTACAGAAATTGTGTTTTGAATAATTTCCATAGAAATTATTTTACCCACCACAGGAATGCTGCTCCCTCCCCCAGGGATTTGACCAAACAGAAAGAAGCAGGATGAAGAAAACGCAGTAATTTAGATTTATATATAAAACACTGGTTGGAACCTAAGTAATAGCCCTCGACTAATCAGAATATTTTATGCATTCTGCTTTTTAGTGGAAAGAGTAAACCACAAGAAAGCAAGCATATATCAGAGATTTAAAAAATGTTTCCAGGGCTTATTTTAGGCTTTAAAATTTCCCCCCAATTCCCTGCACTGTCTGACTTTAACATATTTCACTGCACACCTCCCTCTTTCCCCTCACATGTGTTCATCTGTTCATTTAATCAACCTGCCAATATTTATTGAGCCTTCCTCTGATGTCAAGTACTCTGTTATATCAGACATGAAAACATGGTCTTGCCTTCAAGTTTAATGCCTGCTTACAAAGTTATCCTAAGAATATTTGGATTTTTATCAGTTTTTTCACAGTTATGTTTCTAGTTTTATAAAGGGATGGTAGTTCTGCACTGAGTATTTCCACCTGGACTTCCAGATCCACTCTCTATGTTTTTGCATCCTGTTTTGTGCTTCTGGGGGATGGGAGGAAGGACTGACCTTTATAGACCAGATAAACACGTTCCTTTGCCCTGAAGTTCAGTGAATGAGAGAAACCAAAAGATCAGAAGATCAGAGGGTGGGAGGAGCTAGAAGCAGGGCTCCGGCCTCCTCCACACCCCACCAACACACACTTCAAGTCCAAGGGGTGGGTGGTAGTGGCTACATCCCTCTCCTATCCACAGAACCTGTTGGATAACCCTTTCCTAGAACTCTCTTGAATTAGCAGCTGTCATACAAATCATTGTGATCGCCAATTACACAACCATGAGTATGCTTCTGAGAAACAACAGAAAGCAATACAGTTGGAAATCCGAATTAGCTAGAAAAATGAAAACAGGTCAAGATACGCTTCCTACTTACCCTTGGAAAAGAGGTCTGTGGAAAGCCGCTTCCTATTCACAGTTAGGGGAGAAAGTTTCATATTCTCTGTCCTTCATAACCCTAACCCTGCCATGACAAGATGACATGAAGGGCCAGTTTTACTTGACTGAAAGTAGCTGCTTGGAACACAGTCTTGAGAAAATTTTTGAGGCCCCTTCTCACTCTGTGTATCTCAGTATCTGTGATGGCAAAACTGAAGCTGCCCCACTTTGGGCATGTCATGAGAAGGCAGGGTGGCTTGGAAAAGGCAACAATATCAGTGACAAGAGAAAGCAGTGGAAAATGAGGAAGATCGAACATGAATGAACTGACTCCATGAAAGAAGCCATAGGCCTGAGTCTACAGGAGCTGAGCAGGGCTGTTGAGGACAGGATGCTGTGGACGTCACTCCTATAGAGTTGTCAGAAGTTGGCGCCAACTCAATGGCACATAACGCACACACGTCTGCCATAGACACAGGTTCAGGAGACGTGCTCTGAAAAGTGGATTTTGACTGTGATATCTACCTTTGTATCTCTAAATACATCTAATTTGAGACCAAACAGAAGCTAGTTCCCAGAACCACAGGAGTTACAATGTACGTCACCTAGCCCTCCTCTTTTGTACTCTTTCATGTGAAAAAGAAAAAAAGCACATAAAGGGTAAATGGTTCATTGAGAGCAGTAATGGGTCTAGCACAGTGATTTTCAGCCCTTTTCATCTCCTGGCACACATAAACTGATGACTAAAATTCTGCAGCACAACAAAAAACATATTTTTGGCTGATCTGACAAAAATACATGTAATTTTGATTCATTCACACAGGACAGCTATTGTTGTGTTGGCTGCTGTTGTTTTCTTGTTGTTGTCATTTTTTTATTTGACAATCTCAGGGGAAAAGAGGTCAGTGCCTCTGATTAAATAGTCAAGTATTGCATGTTTTAAAAAGTCTTGCAGTGCACTGGTTAAAAATTGCTGGTCTAGCCTACAAATTTTCCCTGAGTTCATGCTCAGTTCTACTTATTAAAAACAAAAAGTAAAGCAAAACAAAGCTGATTACAACTGTCAGTGGGTTTTGGAAAGGCCAAGGGAATCTAACTGGTAGAGAAGGGATTTGACCGAGACAGTGAGGTTAACACTCCCTGTTTTTAGACATATCAAGATCTCTTCTAATGTTGTTTTTAGAAAGATCGAGATCTAAGCAATAGTCGTGGCTAGGATCCTAGTATTACACCAGACAGACAGGGTGTGGGAAGGGCTCTAATGTAGCTGGATTACACAGACAAAATAGAAAAGGGTCTATCTAAAAGGCACTCCGGGAAGCTTTTTGGAGACCTTGCTGCAGTTCTTTTTGTAAAACATAAACTCAGAAGTGGCTGGGAACAAAGGATGATGATTTAAATGTAGAGTGTGAAGATAACAAATGTCTTGTCTTTAGGGTCCCACCATCTGGAAAAGCTATGCATGCAGAGACAACAAAGTAAAATGCTCTTCCTAAACTTTAATTTGCTTATTTCTAAGCTCCATTTCCTCCATGGAACATATGTCCTAAGACTGAGGGTGAACATTGAAGTCTGAACATTGAAGACTGAGGGGAATTTTGAAAAAAGTCTCTTACATTTCTCCAAAATTATTCTCTCCCTTCTAGATCCACACTTCCTTAAGGGAGCAATTCTGTCTTCTTTGAAGACTTGTACTATAAAGTTGAAATGGCAGTCGGACAGAGTGTCAAGAGAGAACATTAAGTATGAACAGGAATTTCAGGGCCCGCAGCACCCCACATAATCCACCCTCCTCCTGGTCTGCACCCTAAGGACTCGAAGTAACAGAGTCAGTTCTCTGAAGATCAATACAGGCAAATTATTCACTGAGGTCTGCTCTCTCTCCACAACTCCCCTCCTTCTCCCAACCTCAGAATGTCTTCATCATTGCAGAGCAGGAAAGCAGGTCCCTAAGGTAAGAAGTTAAATCCGGGGAAAAAAACTATGGCCTTGGCCCTTCATTTTAAGGAAAAGGTATTCTGAGAAAAATTCTGTCTTGCTATCTATATCACCTAGTCTCTCCCTTCATTTTGCTGGCTGACACCTGCCAGGAAAAAAGTGACCATAATGTCTCCTTTAAAACCCGTAAGCAGCTTTCCCAAAGGCCAGCTAGGCCCCCTGACGATTATCCTCACATGAAGAAGTTGCTGTAATTTGCACTTCCTCAACAACAACCAGGGAAAGAGCATCTTTTAATATGGGGGGCAGAGAGATGAAAGCATCAGCCCTTTAAAACTCAGCCATTCAGTTGCTCTGATGATGAAACCCGACAGGAGAAATGAGCGTGTAGGTGAAGCCTTGCCCTTGGACCAGCGCCGGTGTAGCTACTTCACTTCACAGAGCTGTCACTTAAATAGGGCCCTTGTCTGGAGATTGAAGTTCTTTCCATCCCTGCTCTTTTCCCTTGTGTGATTTTTGTCAAGGTACTTAATATCTTTGGACCAATTTCATAAGCTGTAAAAGGAGGGGTAGAACTCGGTTTAAGACAAAGGTGAAAAAGAACAATCTCCAAATCATTGTCATGGTTTCCCACAGAGTCTAATGGCTCTTGAAAGCTATCTCACTCAAGGGCGGACTCTGACTCACTTTAAGTCCTTAGAATGAGGCAAGTATAACACAGCATGGGCAGAGAATGATAGCTGTACCCAAAATTATGAAAAGAAGGGTTTGCTTTCATTGTGGAATCTATTCTATTTTAAAAATATATTCAATATAAATGAAAGGTCAGAGGTGAATGGACTGTGCTTTAAGTAAGTTTGGAACACAGATGCCATCTAGTCTTGGCATTCTGCAAAATTCTTCTTTAAGTGAATAAATGTGTAGGCTAACTCTCCACTACCTTGATCAGCATCTAATACCAACCTGACACTTAGAATTAAATTAGAGAAACAAAATTGGATACTTTGGGACTTGAGGGCTGATTATACTACTGGAGCTAAGAGTGGATTTAAACTCTTTCCTTATCCCATTTAAATCTAACTAGATATAAACTCTCCATTACTGAGGAATAGAGGTGTGTCTGCAGAGGTGGAGGTTCCCCTTGATGTTCTTGGACAAGGAAACCTAATCCTTTCTTCTGACACACATGGTTGCAATAGAAAGCGTCCTCCAACTTCCAGTCTGGTTTTAATCTATCGTTGCAAGCAGGGCAGGATTTGCAGGGAACGTGAAGAAAAGAGCAAAATTACCAGCACTTACTATAAAATAAAAGTGTTGATGAGAAATCAAATTTTAAACAAGTGTTCAAAACCATAAGCACGAACATAAGCGTATGACTATAAAAGTTTTAATTGTAAGTCTATCTAAAGTCTGCTTTCAATACAACATTTGTATCTCGTTTTACTAAAATTCTTTGGCTTACCAAGCAATAGCAGGGGTAAAATACTGTGGTCAATACAATGGCGCTTCATTTGAACAACACTGTTGTTAGACAATGAAATACTCTGTCCGTGAATTCCCATGTGACCAAACTAACTCTACGTTACATAATCTTCTAAAATGTTACCTAGTTTGTATGGAAACATTTCAATAGTGTATTTTACAATTTCCCTTAGAAGATGCACTGAATAACATATCGTTTCCTGAAGATTCAGGATTAGCACTTAAAGTCCTTATTAAAATAAGCTGAATAAACTGTACTTCTTAGAACAGCACAAGATAGTGTGCTTGTATGATGGTGAGCTCTTTGGTGATATTTTCCCCAACACCAAAAGGTTTCAGGATGTTGTAAAAAAGAAGTACAAAAACAGACAAAAGTAGCTTGTTTTTAATAGGTCTGGTGTCTTTTCTGCTGTCAGCTGTCCCTTCTGGCTGAGAAAAGCCTCCTAATCTCTGACAATTATTTGTGTACTTTGTCAAAATAAAATTTAGGTTTAAAAGATACGCCTACTCTGTGTAAGGCACTAGACTACAAGCTGGGGGAAGTGTAAGAAATACTGTGCAAAACACAGCCTCTGTCCAGGGAGCAACCCTGCGAGCTGGATGACACCTGAGTTGCCAGGTCAGCCCTGGCCAGGTAGCACAGGTGGCTAGATCGTTGTCCCAATACGTCAAGGCTACAGGTTCGATCTCCCCTCAGGGCACATACAAGAAGCAACTAATGAATGCATGGATAGGTAGAATAGCAAGTTGGTATTTCTCTCTCTAAAAAAATCAATAAAATTTAAAAAATAGGTAGAAGAGGCACTACGTCACCACTGTGGTAGGAAACACAAATTTTTCATTTCAAACTTACTTCTAAGTTTGGAAATAATTTACTTAAAAAATACAGATATTGAAATGATTACACTGTGTTCTGATATACCTTCTTCAATGGGAGTATGTCTCCCATGAAATTATCAGTCATGTGAGTCTTAGCAGATAAAAGACTAAAATTACTGTTTGAGGAATAAAGTAGGCAGGCCCTTTGACAGCTATCTGCTGTAACCCTCATCTTATTTTTAGGCTTTTACAATCCAGATGGTGTAGGATGTCATAAATCTAATCTTACTAATTCCTAAGGTCACTGAATCTAATTAATAACATCTGTAAAACAAACTGTATTTCAATGCTTTGCTGTGTATATGAGTACAAAACATTTAGGCATTTTAGAAAACGTCACATTTACCAGGGATACTTGTGTATCCATTGGCAAAATCTCTTTTCTGGGTTTCACTACTACATTTTACGGGTTTTAAAGTATCTTTTGCCTACTCCTTTTAATTTCCATCATCCAGCCGTCCACGTTTATTCCACAAACACTACCTGGCAGTCTCAAAGGCTTCCTTGGTTTCAATTACCATCTATTTTGTAGGTCAGACCTCTCTCCTGAGCTCCAGACCTATATATCTAATGGGCGTCACATTTGGGAGTACTATAAGCACCTCAAATTTAACAGAGACAAAAACAACCTGATCAGTTTTGTTGAGGAATGAGACTTGATTTCCTTAGATGCTTTTTTTGGCCGTCATCCCTACAATTCCTTTCCTGCTTATATTACACCAATTATGCTTGAACTTCAGCAGTACTTTGTACCACTCTTACGAGATTTTTAATGTATGGTTTTGATTTATAAATTTTGACTTAACCTATTAGATTTCAGTTCCTTTAAGAGTATGGGCATCCTTATTCCATTTGTCTCCTAACTCTCCCTCTGGAAATGTGGTTATTTTTCGTATTCGTTCAATGGATAAATACAACACATAAAGGAATTCTGATGAATCTCTTCGTTGTGCTTTCATTGATCCATATCTTACATGTCTGAGAGCTTTGAGGGGGCACTAACTAAAGCGGGAGTACTGTGTTAACTCTTCTCATACTTTAACCCAAAATAGAACAATTCCCTTCCCCGAACGGGGAGTACAACCCCAACCACCACTCCTCCCCAAACTCGGTGTGAGCTTCTATAACACCTAAAGCAATGCATCATTTATTTATCTACTACCCCATTAGGCCATGCATTTCTTGAAAGAAACCTGTCTTTCTTTGTACCTTCAGTGCCTAGTGTGTGTAGATCGGATGAATTGAGGCCACATAGGTCTCAAGAGAGCACTTACAGCTCTCTAATAGGATTGCGAAGGCCCCATTCCTGCAGAAACTTCTTTAAAGCTGCCTCTGAATAACTAAGATCTGAAAACCAACTTCCTTGACTTTCTTCCGGTCTAAAACGCCGCTACTGATATCCCCGAAGGAGCCTCTCACTCCAGGAATTCTGAGCAAACACTAGGTCTCCGACGGAAACATTGAAGTCCAGCCCCACCCCGCTCCAGTCCCCACGTACTCGGCAAAGCCAGGACTGGCGCCCACCCCCCACGCTCCGACCCCTGCAGCTGCTAAGCGGCCCGCGCACGAAGCATAGAGCGCAGGCGCAGCAAGCAAAAGAGAGAATTTGCGACTGGCTCTCAGAACAGACGTCACTCAAGACAAGAAGGCTCCGCCCTCCTCAAGATGGCGCTGCACTCAACGCGGAAGACGCGTGGGTGCTGGAACTTCATCCGGGCACTTCACAAAGGACCCGAAGCTGCCCCTGCTCCCCAGGTAATCAAGGCTGGCCCTTTTCCCGCAGGTTTTCTCTCCTGCTAGGTCCTTCTCGTCTCTCCTCCCTCCTTCCACTTGCTTCTCTCTTTCGGTTTCCTCTAGAGATTACGGGGCCGTTACTCTCCTAAAGTCGACTCCCTTAAGACTACCCTTCTGCTCGGAGCGTGGCGACGTTGTAAGGATGCGTGATGACGTAACGCGCCCCTAGTGGGAGGAGCGCACCGCCGCCAGTGCTCTCGGGCCGCCCACCTTCTTAGGGTCCAAGTGTAGTCCTACGGCCCGGCCCCCACCCTAAGAGCAAGTCTCGGGCCAGCGGAGAAACTAGCGAAGACATCTTGTTAGAAATTGGGAGGTTTAAACTGGTGCAGCCGGTGACGTCCTCCCTATGGCAGTGCATTCTTCACTCTGGTTCCCCCTATTTACCCCAAAGTAGATCTGCCGAAGTGCATCGTCCTGTCCCGTGCACTGTTGTTACTGCCACTGTCGTGCTGAGAGCATGATAAGGCCTTCACTCTGTCCGTCAGTGCTTGGAATTTTACCCTCATGGCAAAAGGCAAGCGTGTGTGTGTGTTTCATCCATTCAGACATTTACGTGTAATCTCAGTGGTAGGCACTTTGCCATGCATCACTTGGGAGCTCTCTATGGGAAGTAGGAAGAAATGTAAGATTCTGTGATTCCTGGGTGGCTTCTTGGCATCTTTGCATATTCGTTGTGGTATTGTGTAGGTGTGAGGATTTTGTATGGTAAGTGGTATCTTGGAAAGAGCATTAGACTGGAAGGTAGGTAACCAGAGGGAGATTTGCCAGCCAATTGCTAGCTGTGTGACATGACAAGTCACTTAATCTCACAGGGCTTATTCTCTACCAAAATGGGTGGAGGAAGGGCTGGACTGGTTGACACTTTTATGTTATTTCAAGCTTTGGAAAAATCTGGCTTCATGATTATGAATCCAAAATACAGCAGTGAGATTAATTATGAAGACCAAGATTTAAGTTCAACTTGTTTTTCTAATCATCCCATAAATCACAACATTCTGTACCGAAGTTTCTTCATTGATATGAGCCTAATAAGATTCTTGTAAGGATGAAGGATATTATACTGGAGAGCTCTTCATCAACAAAACAGCTATTTAAATGTTATTTTATTTTATTTTTTATTTTTTTTAATTACTTTATTGTTGTTCAATTACAGTTTGAATTTTCTCCCCATCACTCTCCCCTCACCCCAGCCAATCCCACCCCTCTCCCCCGCTTCCACCCTCCCCCTTGGTTATGTCCATGTGTCCTCCATTAAATTTCAGGCAGCAATGTTAGGGAAGAATTGATTCAAATTAGATAAATCCATCAAATACTCCCCTCTTTGAAACTCAAGGGTCTGATTCTGCAGAGCCAGAATTGGTTGATTACTATATTTGTATATTAGTCTATAGTTTATATATTAATATATTAGTGTATTATTATATAATTTATATATTAGTATATAGTCTATATATTAGTATATTAGTATTTATATTTATAGCCAATAGCAGCTTGTTAAAAACCTATGGTATCAAAGTAACTAAGCCTTAGACCCCAACTTCCTCTCACTCCAACCTCAAGAGTTAAGGATGTCGTGACAAATAGAGAATCAAAGAGAAAAGGGAAAGAAACTAGAGCCCTCTAATGAGATTAAGGGACTAAAGCATTATCAGTGCTAAAGAAAAAATTTCTGAAACATCTCTTGATTCAGTGGCATTTACAGGTACTGTTATCTTAATCAACTGTTCTAGATTGTTTCAAGATGTAGAATTTCCAGAACAAATTAGTGTTTCCAAACCTTTGATTTAGCAGCTTTGATTAGAATGAGAATTAAATGTGAGAGCGTCTTCTAAAGTATAAATCTACATAGAGTTTTCAGTCATTAAAAATGATGGTTGGAAGGGCTAACACAGTCTTTTGAAAGACCAATGGAAAAGAGACACAAAATTGCATTAACAGTGTAATTACAATATTATATTTGTAAATACATATATAAATATATGCACAGGAAAAAGAAAAGAAAGACTGGAAGGAAACAACCACTTTTTTCTCTTCATCCTCACTCAAAGATATGTTTATTGATTTTAGAGAGAGAGGGAGGGAGAGAGAGGCAGAGACAGAAATGTCGATGTGAGAAACATCCTTGTTAGAGAGAAACCTTGACCTGTTGCATCCTGTACACACCCCAACCAGGAATTGAACCTGCAACCTAGGCATATGCTCTGACCAAGGATCAAACCTTTTCATGTAGAGAACAATGTTCCAAGTAACTGAGCCACCTGGCCAGGGCCAACCATTCTTTTTTTGTTTTGCTAGATTTTCCTGAGCAGTGGATTAAAAATGATTTAAGTTTTCTTCTTTAAGCTTTCCATATTTTTCATATATTCTAAATTGAAGATATATCACTTTTAGACCCAGAATAAAATTTTAAAGTGTAAATCTCCATATAAATCCATAGTCATTAATATCATCTGTGATATTTTAGGTCTCACAGAGATACTTGTCCCATAGTGCTGTTATTAAAATGGCCTTAGAAAATGACTACTAAAAATTTATGGCCACTTTTCCCGTGTGTATCTTCTTTTTCTCTTGAAAAGCTTTCTTTGAAGTCAAAGAGATTTTGTGAACAGATGCAGAAATATGTGAAGGAAGAATTGGATTGTTAAACCAGATGCATTAGACATTTTTATGATATCTCATAACCTTTGTAGAAAACAAAAATTATTTTGCAAGAGAATAGTATAATAGAAAGAAATGTGTATTTATCATATGGATGATTCTATCTAAAACTAAAAAATAGCCAAGTTGCTTGTTATTAGTTTTGGCTGCAAGTTACTCCCTGAGGTGAGAAGCTAAAGCGGAGGAGCCATATCGCCTTTGTTGGACACTGATACCTAGGTGGTTTTCTTAAAAACGCCAAATCTTAGGGAATACACATGGCATTTGGGGGCCTTTCATTTTCTCAGAGGCAGGCTTTTGCCCCTCAAGGCTAGATATAGACTCAGGTTTAAAATAAAAAATAGGGAGAAAAGAGAAATAACAGAGTATCAAGCAATAGTCATTTTGAGATGCATATAATTTACACGGAGACGGTTTATTTTGCCAGGTGTTGCCTGACAGAGAGCTGCTGAAGCCTGACAAGATGAGAGTAGTTGCCGAGTCAGAGTGAAGGTCTGACATGTTCTGTTTAAATGCTGATGGCATTAGGTAAATAAAAGCCTGTCATCATTAGTCAAACACAGAATTCATACTTCTTTAAACACAAACTTACGGTTTTATTGTGCGAAGAGTGAAGTACTGATGGTTAGTAGAGTTTTGCCAGAATATGTATAATCACTCAGTTGAAATGCAGAATGACCCCATTTTATGGCACTTGAACAACACACTTCCTTATTAGCTGCCCGGAGCTGGGTTTGGCCAGTACTGATACACTGTTTCCACTGTTGGGGGCCACCGGGTATAGATAGCCATTGGATGAAGGAATTATGCCTGCAAAAAAGTAGACAATGTGTTAAATTTTTGATCTTGTATTTACTTCTTAAGGCAAGGCTTTTTAAAAATTGCTGTCTTTAAAAAATTTTTTATTTTAAAATCATTTTAGATTTACAAAGTTGCAAAATTTGTTTTTATTTTATTTATTTATCTGTATTGTATTTCAACATTACCGTTTATCCCCCGTATCCCCTCCTTCCCCCCACCCCCTGGAATCACCACACTGTTGTCCATGTCCATGAGTCCTTTTTCCTTTTTGCTCAGTCCCTTCACTCCTGTGCTGTCATCCTGCTCTCTATCTGTGAGTCTGTCTCTGTTTTGCTTGTTAATTCAGTTTGTTCATTAAATTTCACAAATGAGTGAAATCATATGGTATTTTTCTTTCCCTGACTGGCTTATTTCACTTAGCATAATGCTCTCAGGTCCATCCATGCTGTCGCAAAGGGTAAAATTTTCTTCTTTTTTTACGGCCAAGTAGTATTCCATTGTGTAAACGTCCCATAGTTGTTTTAACCACTTATCTACTGATGGGCACTTGGGTTGCTTCCATATTTTGACAATTGTAAATAACGCTACAGTGAACATAGGGGTGCTTATGTTCTTTCAAATTAGTGTTTTGGGTTTCTTTGGATATGTTCCCAGAAGTGGGATAGCTGGGTCGAAATTCAGATCCATTTTTAATTTTTTGAGGTACCTCCATACCGCTTTCCACAGTGGTTGTAACAATCTGCAATCCACCAACAATGCAAAAGGGTTCCCCTTTCTCCACATCCTTGCCAGCGTTTGTCATTTGTTCATTCATTGATTATAGCCATTCTGACCGATGTGAGGTGATAACTCATTGTGATTTTAATTTGCATTTCTCTGATGTTAGTGACATTGAGCATCTTTTCATATGTTTATTGGCTAGCTGTATGTCCTCTTTGGAGAAGTGTCTATTCAGGTCCTTTGCCCATCTTTTAATTGAATTGTTGGGGTTTTTTGGTGTTAAGTTTTATAAGTTCTTTATAAATTTTGGATATTAACCCCTTATTAGATATATTGGCAATATGTTCTTCCATTTCGTGGGTTGGTTTTTTATTTTGTTGATAGTTTCCTTTGCTGTGCAAAAACTTTTAATTTGATGAAGTCTCATTTGTTTTTTTCTTTTGTTTCCCTTGCCCGAGGAGGTAATATTAGATAAAACATTGCTATGAGCAATGTCTGAGATTTAACTGCCTGTTTTCTTTTAGGATTTTTATGGTTTCGGATCTAACATGTAAGTCTTTAATCCATTTTGAATTTATTCTTACGTATGGTGTAAGAAGGTGGGTCTAGTTTCATTTTCCTGCATGCATCTGTCCAATTTTCCCAACACCATTTACTGAAGAAACTATCTTTAGCCCGTTGTATGTGCTTGCTTCCTCTGTAAAATGTTAATTGACTAAAAAGGTATAGGTTTATTTCTGGGCTCTCTATTCTGTTCCATTGATCTATGTATCTGTTTTTATGTAGTAACATGCTGTTTTGATTACCATGGTCTTATCGTATGTAGAGTTTGATTTTGAGCTAGCATAATTCTTCCAACTTTGTTCTTCTTTCTCAGGATTGCTGTCACTATGCAGGGCCTTTTGTGGTTCCATATACATTTTTGAAATATTTGCTCTAGTTCTCTGAAGTATGTTGTTGGTATCTTGATAGAAATTGTGTTGAATCTATAGATTGCTTTGGGTAGCATGGACATTTTAATGATGTTAATTCTTCCTATCCACGAACATGGTATGTGCTTCCATATATTTGTATCTTCTTCTCTTCTTCAATTTCTTTCTTCAGTGTGATGTAATTTTCTGAGTACAGGTCTTTTACATCCTTGGTTAGCTTTATTCCCAGGTATTTTATTCTTTTTGAAGCAACTGTGAATGGGATTGTTTTCTTAATTTCCCTTTCTGATAGTTCATTATTGGCATATAAAAATGCAACTGATTTCTGGATATTAATTTTGTATTCTGCTACTTTGTTGAGTTTGTTTATCAATTCTAGAAGTCTTTGGTGGAATCTTTGGGATTCTCTCTGTGCAATATCATATCATCTGCAAATAAAGACAGTTGTACTTCTTCCTTTCCAATTTGGATGCCTCTTATTTCTTCTTCTTGTCTGATTGCTGTGGCTAGGACTTCCAGTGCTGTGTTGAATAAGAGAGGTGAAAGAGGACATCCCTGTCTTGTTCCTGAACTTAAGGGGAACACTTGTAGTTTTTTATGAGACTGGCAGTGGGTTTGTCATATAAGGCCTTTATTATGTTCAGGTATGAACCCTTTATTCCCACTTTGCTGAGAGATTTTATCATGAATGGGTGTTGGATTTTATCAGATGCTTTTTCTGCCTCTATTGATATGATCATACAGTTTTTATCCTTTGTTTTGTTTATGTGGTGTATCATATTTATTGATTTGCAAATGTACCAACCTTGCATTCCCAGAATAAATCCCCCTTGATCATGGTGTATGATCTTTTTGATGTATTGCTGTATTCAGTTTGCTAATATTTTGTTGAGGGTTTTAGCATCTATGTTCTTCAGGGATATTGGCCTATAATTTTCTTTTTTTGTAGCATCTTTATCTGGTTTTGGAATTAGGATAATGTTGGCCTCGTAAAATGAGCTTGGAAATCTACCCTCCTCTTGAATTTTTTGAAATAGTTTGAGAAGGAAAGATGTTAGTTCTTTTCTGAATGTTTGGTAAAACTCACCTGTGAAGTCATCTAGACTAGGACTTCTGTTTGATTGGAATTTCTTGATTACTGCTTTGATTTTATTAGTTTTTATTGATGTTCCTATATACCACTCACCAAGTTTCCTCTTACGTAATCATAACCCAGTGATGAAAGCCAAGAACTTAACTTGGTACAATACTAGCTACTAACCTAGTATTTCAGATTTCACCAGGTTTTCCATTAGCCTCTTTCTGGTCCAAGACCAACTCCAGGATCCCGTATTGCATTTAGCTGTCATGTCTCCTTCAATGTACAGCACTTCCTTAGTCTGTCATGACCTTGGCACTTTTCAAGAGAATTGGTCAGTTATTTTGTAGAATGACTCTCAATTTAGGCTTGTCTGACATTTTCTTGTGATTAGACTAGATTATGTATTTTGGCAAGAATATCACAGAAGAGGTATTGTTCATCATGAAGCCTTAAGGCAGATATTAGCATCTTTTATTTATTTATATATATATATAATCCTCACACAATGACATATTTACTGATTTTAGAGAGAGAGGTGAAGAAGGCGAGAAAGAAACATTGATTGGTTTCCTCCTTTACACACCCTGACCTGGGATGGTACCATAACCTAGGTATGTGCCCTGACTGGGAACTGAACCTGAAACCTTTTGGTGTATGGGATGACGCTCCAACCAACTGAGCCACCAGCCAGGGAGCATCCTCTTTTAGATCATGAGGAAGTAGACTTTAATTAAGTAACTTGCCTAGTGTCACAAAGCTAATTAATTTGAGAGTTAGGATGATAAAATTTACTGTTGGGATTTTGTTCCATATTTTGCATTTAGTTATTGTAGGTCTGTGATCTAATGACATTAAAATGGGGTAGTGTTCCCAGTGACTTTACCCTTAGCTCTTCTCTGCAATGTATTGTCCGTCCAACATGCAACATGAGCTAATTAGCATGGAGAGCTACCAGGACCTGCTACAGCCATCTGGAATTTTGCTAGATGATAACTGTGCCTGTTTGGTCAGCCTCTTCATCTCTCTGTGCTTTTCTCAAATGGTAACTAAAGGGGTTGTATGCATCTACTCTTCAAGCTCAGTGTGGGAGTCCATTTGTTTACAGTGTTCTGTAGAGTCGGTTTTCGTGTGAACTGCCTTAGCTTATTAGAAAACAATAGTATTTCAATTTTTAAAATTATATTTGAGTAGCTAATGAAAACTGATGGAAACTGCTAGAAATATCAATGAGGAACAGTAGATAAGTGCTGAGGAATTATGCCAGCCCCTATTATGGCGGCTGTAGCCAGAAAATGCAGAGGACTGTGAGGCTGCTGACCCCAGAGCCTTCCTCAGCATGTCTGTTGCATGACTGCAGGCTACAGAGCTGTCTGCAGAGGCTTGCACAATTACAAATTTATGCCTGTGTTTAAGCCTACACACACACACATCCATATGTGTTTCAGAAAAGGAACTAACATTTAGCTAGTGCTTGCTATGTGCTAATAATGCCTTGAACCATGTGCTATACATATCTTATATTTTTTACTTCTTACAACAATCCTACACATATTATTTTACCCATTTTATAAAAAGGAAAACTAAGGCACTAAGAGATTAGGTCACTTTCTCAAGTCACAGAGCAAGTAAATGGCCATGCCAGAATTCAAACTCAGCCTTGCCTAAGCTTTTCCCACTTGACCAGTAGTGGTCTATTATCTAATACAATCTTAGATGAACCCAGGTTAGATAAAACCTATGAAACCAGAGCTTTTCTGGTTGAAGGAGTGGAGGAGCAGCTTCAGCCCTGCTTGTTGACCCCTCTACCCACCCACCACCCCTCCTGCCCCGCCTCCACCACACGCCAGGGGCCACCCAATCTTGGATGTTTTATGATGCAGGTTGGAAACGGCTTCAGCTTCCTTAAATATCCAAGTGAGTTTGTTGGCTCTGCCCCGTGTGTGATGGATGGGTTAGTTTTAAGGAGCTGCCCTGTAAATGAGTAGTTTGGGAGTATTTACTTTGATATATATGTATTTTATCAGTGAAATGCAGCATATATTCTATTTATCTAAAGCTGTGCAAGTACTTAAGATAATAGCAGTCAGTTTTCCTTCCTTTCTTCTTTCTTTCCAAACACAGCTCACTTCTGCATAGTGTGCTGATTTTTGTGCACAAAGGTGATTTTATGGATTCCCTCAGTCGCTATGATGACTCCCTGGCCTCTAGCCTCAAGAGCACTTACTCCAGGTCTGCTCTTGATTCCATTCTCCCACCACCGCTCAGGGGTCAGGAATTTCTCTTCTGGAGACTGCAACATGAGGCCTAAGGCTTCTTCCTGAACATCCACAGGACAAATATACTCATTTAGGGTGGAAGCAGCTCTGCCAGTGTGAGACATTAGATGCAGAGAGATAATTTATAGGCATAGGGATGATCCATTGGCTCCAGCTTGACTTAATTTAACTCTGCTCAGGCATCTACAGTTTGCTCTATATATCATTTCTGAGCAATACTCTTTTATTCCCAGTTGGAGGCTTAACACTCTTTCTTAACTTCCCTGCGTACTGAGTGAAGCAGGGTCATATCTAGGTCTTCTCACTGCCCCATCATCTGAGTTCTATTGGTCCTTGAGTCATTTATCAAAATTTACCTATAGCCCTGGCTGGTGTGCCTCAGTGGATTGAGTGCCAGCCTGCGAACCGAAAGGTTACTGGTTTGATTCCCGGTCAGGGGACATGCCTGGGTTGTGGGCCGGGTCCACCGGCAGGGGATGCACAAGAGACAACTGATGTATCTCTCCCACGTTGATATTTCTGTCCCTCTCTTTCTCCGTCCCTTCTCCTCTCTATAAAAGTAAATAATAAAATATTTTAAAAATATTTGCGTATAGCTTTCTTTTTTCTAGGCACACAGTTTTTCTTGCATCTGTTGAACCTACTCTGGTTGACTAAGGGACCGCCTCTTTGCCCCTTTTTCTCCAGAGGGAAGCCACCCTGGTTTCTAATGCCTGGAGATTCTCACAACTTCCACTTCACCGTCCATTGCCCTCTAGGCCAGGACACTGAACAATGTGCAGGGATGTCAGTCTCTCCTTCTCATTCCTGTCCTGGTGTGCTGGCTGGGACTCCCTACAGTGCCGGGCAGCTTCCCACACATGGAACCCTTGAATGAATGCCCTTGGCTATGTTGGTACTTATCCCAGGTTCTTGGGATGGTATTTGTAGATATTTCATGAAGGTATTTGAAAGCATAAAATGAAAGAACATATCTGGCCTTGCAAAACATTTTCAAGTGGAGTCTGTTATTTTCGCAAATAATAATACCCTGTTCTAAAATAGCACTTTGTCATTTCCAAAACGCTTCATGTAGTCTCATTAATCTTCATTAGATTATACAGAGTTTCTAAAAGTTTTAGTTACTGATTAAATTTTCATTGTCTTTCTATTTCTTAAACTAGTTTTGTAAGATGGTGAATTTAAATAAAAGAATATCAGTATTCTTTAAAGATTTAGTTCAATGGATATTATTTTTTTATTTGTACTGAAATTAGCTGAACATGTGATTTATTTGGGGGCCTGGTTGCAATTTCAGTTATTACTAAATGTGGTGATGTGGGAGTGAGCTAGCATGCGTCTGTGGGGTGCTTACCACGTACCAAGCCTGGTTTTAAGTACTTGACATATTTTAGCTCATTTAATCCTCGTAACCAAGAAGGGAGCTAATATTAGTCCCGTTTTATAGATGAGGATACTGAGAGACTAAGTAACTCACCCAAGGTCATATAGCTAGCCTGTGTTAGAGCCATGATATAAACCCAGGTAATTTGATCCCAACCTCTCTGTATACTAACTATAGTAAATAATAAAGTGGCATTAAATTCTGAAACAAATTCCCTGTGATAATATGCTGATAACTGCTTTGCACCTTTTAAATCTGTCCCATGAAGGCCACTTACATATCTCACCACGGTGACACACAAAGTAGGAATTATAAATCACCCCTTGTTGTTGCCGTTCCTACAGTCTTGTTTGGCTCGATGAATTATGAGAACGGAGCAAAGCTGTCTTGTAAATTTATCTCCATGTCTCTATTTGGCTACTGCCACTAGGATTACCCTGTGTAAAATAAGGTCTTTTAACACATGAGTCCCAAGGTGCATGTAGGAAGTTCTGTTTATACACAGCCTATAGCTAAAAGGTCGACCTGTGCACAGCCCCGCAGGCAGAGGGGAAGTGGTGAGTGTTGAAGCTGATGGATGGCCAGGGACCACTATCTAGGGTCTAATTGGGATTTATGGCTAGAGTACTTTCTTCAAAAGTAGCAGAGGAGCAAAGTGGGAAGATGGGAAAGATGAAAGTAATTAGTGCTGTGGGCCATTTCAGCAAGGGATAAGTAAGAATTTTATTCTAAAGGATCCTCATTCCAAAGAGTTCTTAAAGGGGTCTATGATTCACTAATTGAGTTAAAGCGAATTATCAATTAGTGCATTAATTAGGATGCTGTTGAGGCTTTAAAATTAGCAACGTTGAACCATTTATTTTATATACCAAACAGAGGGCTCCTCGCGAGCTGCTTCTTGTCCTCCCCACGAACAGAGACTTTGCAGGGCCCCTTGTCCTTTGTATTCATTCAGCCCCATGCTTCACTCGCCGTGTTACTTTAGGCCCCTTTGGGAAAGCAGGAGAATGTAATGGTGAAGGGAAATGGAGCTGTTTACTCAAAGCCCCGGCTTGGATTCCTCTCCTCCCATGGGAGAATGGTCTAAGCAGCCAGTTCATAAATTTGCGAGAAGAGAGAAGAGATGTCTTGGCCTGGGGTAAGTGTGCAGGATGAAGGTGGCGTCCCAAGGGGGATATTAAGAACCAGACTATGTGGAGCCCTTGCCGGTTCTGGGGAGAGAGCCAGGTTGGCCCTCTGTGGATACTAGTTACCTGGCCATCGTGGTTGTGGAGGAAAATCCTCCTTTGCAGGTAACTTTGGCTTCTCCAGTGGCTGGCCACTTTCCAGCCACCTCCCCTTCCGGCCCCACCCCGTGCCACCAGGCTGTGAAACTCTGTAACTCCGTAGAGAAGCAAGTGTCTAGAGGATAAATGGTCCAACAACCGTTATACTTGCCATTTTAAAATTGACTGGCTTGTCACTAAGATGAAGCATGATAAAGCAGAAAGTGTGTGAGGTTGGGGATCAGATGGGCCGGGCTCCGCCACATACTAACTGTGTGTTGCCTGCCAAGTATTTGACCTCACCAAACCTCAGTCTTCTCATCTGCAAAGTAACAGTAATAATGCATCGCAGGAATTTTATGTGGATTCGAGATCCTGCAGTGTACATAGAGTCCCTTGACCAGAGCACAGCACTTAGTGGGTCCCGCATGCCTGCCTGACTATTTCTTCATTTATGTATAATTCTACTCAACAACCTTTCTCTCCTTCACCCTTACCAACCTTAATACTTCTTTGATTTCCCCCATCTATACATTTTTCTTTTCTGCTCTTCCATCCCCACGCCCCCAAATCAGTCTGACCAGATTAATGTCCCAAAAGCAGAGCTTGGATTATGCTGTTCCCTTGCTCAGAAACCTCTGGGGGCTTCTCATAAAGCTCAGACTCCTTATAGCCCTGCATGCAAGACCTTTCCCATCCAGACCCAAACCACCCGATAGGTCTTTGCTGTCTTGTATGGACCCTTTGCCCTGGAGTTCATAGAACTGCCAAGTTTGCTCACAGCTGTTCCCTTTTACTCCTTTATTAAAACCATTATCTCTTCTTAGAAAGGCCTGTCTTCCTATGCGTATCGATACTCTTTAAAAATGAGACCAAAAAATGACAAAAAACAACAAAAAACACTCATATGTAGGTTCAAGAAAACTTTATTCTGAAGCTGAAAATGATGGCTTGCATTTTGAAGTTTTATAGGACTTTGTACGTTTCTTATAGAAATTAACACACCCTTCCTTATATTCTATCTCTGTTCCTAGGCATTTGCTTTAGGACCAATGGAGAACATGCTCTTGTTTTATTTAGACCTTTCTGTGAACACTCCAGCAGGAAACAGTTTATAATAAAGACCCTGTTTCGCAGGTGCAGGCTTAGGCTGCCCTTCAGCAGGCAGACCTCACCGGGAGCACGCACCTGGCCACCTCCTATAGTGAAGGGTGGGCAGGAAGGACTCTTTCTGTTGCACCTTAGCTATGATAACTATATGTGTGACAATAGAAGGTGTTACTTAAGTCTTTGGCATACTATTCCTGTATTGGAAAGATCTCAGTAAAATATTTATTGAGTTAATGAATTCAGTGAAAAATAAAAACAATGAGATAAG
>VMDR010006960.1:0-42829 GCA_007922815.1 Macrotus californicus | reverse complement strand
GTTTCCACTTGCACATTTGGCACTGGCTTCCTCCTTGATTTTCCTCAGACACAACTAGCACATGCCCACCCTCCTTCCCTCGGATGCCCCCGTGGCTGTCTCCCTAGTGCCATCACTTCCAGCGCAAATGCTTTCTCTTCATAGAGTCTTTTCCTGACCAACCCCCACACCGACTGCTTTTCTCCCCGTCAATATTTATCCTCTGAGTTTTACATCTCTATATTCATTTGTAAACATATGTGTTCATTAATGGGCTCGTCCACCTCTACAAACCTGTGACTTTGTCTTTGTCTTCACTACTGCATTCACCACACCTGCAAAGATGCCTAGCAGGTAGTAAGTGCTCAGCGAGTAACTGCTGAATGGTGACAAAGAAAGACCCGATTTTCAAGGGAAACTTCATAGGAAGCAAAACTACACAGACCCTCAGTCACTTCTCTGTTTCTCTTCCTGGGAGACACATAGAATTGGAGTAACAAAAGGACACTCAGATGCAGGGGAAAAACAACCTTCTTACATGTCAAATAATCCAACTTGCATAAACATTTCATCAAAATAAATATTTCTTTACTCCCTACTAGGCGGGTGGCTTGCTGATGGGGGCTCTAACAAGTTCTTTTTCAAATGAAGATAGTTACGGAGCCTAGGGATTTGAATTAGAAGAGAAGGTCGAGGCGGGGTTGGTATCAAATACGGTTTAGAAGCAGCGAACACTTCAAAGGGAAACTAAGCCTGTATGGAGAGCACCAATCGAGTCAGCCCACTGGGAGTAGAGTGAAGGGAAGGAGGCTGGTGGCAGAAAGGGGCTGGGAGGAAAGCGGGGATGGGAGAGTGGGGAGGACTCTTCCTGAGGTATCCCTCATTCTGGCTGGTCCCCTGCATGTCCACCTTGGTCTAAAACCAAAAGCTGCAAACTGACCCCTCTGGGAAGACTAGTGTTCATGCAAAATTCCTGCAGATGTGAGGAGTTTGAGGCAGCTGTGCTTTGGACCTCATTACAGTGGCCTTGTGTCTGAACTTGGATGAGCAATGCTCAAGGGGCTTTGACACTGGGTATAGCTTGAGGGCAGCAGTAGGAGAAGCAGGCCAGGCTCAGTGGGTGGCCCCCGTGTCCCCAGGCATGGCTCAGAGCTGTGGTTGCAGGAACATCACACCAGACACTATGGAAAAAAGTATTGATGAGACCCCTGAAGGGCCACTGTCATTCCTGAGGGCAGACAATGGACAGGGAGGAGCAAGGGACCAAACCAGCAAGTGGGAAAAGCAAGAGGAACAAGTCTTGTGTTCCCGTCATGGGATGTGGGTCCAGAACAGGGTGGGGCAAAGACTGTGGAGCCAGGCTTCACAGGGCCCCATGGAACTGTGTGACCCTGAGCAGTGGCTTAGTCTCAGGCCTCAAATGATCACCCTGCTCACATTGCCTTGGCCACAGGGCCTTAGTCGAGTTACAGCAGGTAGAGCACCTAGAACAGTGTCTGGCCGGCGGAGAGCACAAAGCCCAGGGAGCGTGAGTGACTGCTGCTGTTGTCGCCGCTGCCTTTGTCGTGGTGGCTGTTGGTGGGGATTCTACCGCCGAGGCAAGAATGCAAGAGCGGAGGATTGGGCAAAGTATAAGCGATAGGTCAGATCAGGGCCATGGAGGAGACAGGGAAAAAGGAGCGAGGAAAGCAGCAGGGGGTGGAAAAGAAAAGAAAATCATCAAGAGGTTTCCCTCTGATTTACATGAATCAAACTCTAATGGCTTTAGAGAAGCCAGACAAAGTGGGGGTAAGATCAACTCGAACCCTGATCTCATTTCAGACATATTTAAAGTGTGCTTAACAAAAAAAACATTTAAATGATCAAAAAAAATTTAAGCCAACCAATTCAAATAGGAGAATACCCTGGACAAAGTGTGTATAACCTGGGCCCGGGACACACTTGTACACAGGACAGAGCGCCAGGAGCTGGAAAACACAGCCACCTCCAGGCATTCCTTGCAAAATGTAGCAAAGCTAAGTGAAGGACCCATGAGGGTTGGGTCTGGGGCACATTCACCACCTACGGGCAGACAGAGTCCTAGTACCAATAAAAGACTGAACGCTTACCAGGTGATCACCAAAAGACCATGAAGTCAGAGGAAAGCGGGGGCATAATTTGAACATGGCAGTTCACACGAGAGGAAGACACCACGGCCAGCAAATCCGAGAAGATGCTCCACCAAATTGATAGGCAACAAAATACAAATTTAAATAACAATTAGACATTGCTTGTCACCACAAAAGTGAAAGGATTTAAAAGAAGAGGAGCCCTGGCTGGTGTGGCTCAGTGGATTGAGCACTGGCTTGCAAACCAAAGGGTGGCCAGTTCAATTCCCAGTCTAGGGCACAGGCCTGGGTTGTGGGCCAGGTCTCCAGTGGGGGGTGTGTAAGAGGTAACCACACATTGATGTTTCCTTCCTTTCCCTCTCTTTAAAAATAAATAAATAAAATCTTATAAAAATTAAATAAAAGAAATAGAAATGTGATATTTTTGTAGCTTTATTTTTAACAGATTCTGGCAATATGTATTTTTGAAGAAACAAAATGAAAAAATATATATTCACCCTTTGACTTAGCAATTCTACTGTTGGCAATCTATCCCATTGAGGGGAAAAAACAACTAGTACTTAAAGCTATTTGTACAATTCTATCCACTGCAGCATTATTTGCTGAGAAAACAAAAGAGAAAGATAGCCCTGACTGGTATGGCTCAGTGAGTTCTTTGTCATCCCACGGACGGGAAGGTTGCCGGTTTGGTTCCCAGTCAGGGCACATGCCTAGGTGGCAGGCCAGGTCCCCATTTGGGGGCGTGGGAGAGGCAACCAATCAATGTTTCTCTCACACATCAATGTTTCTCCCTCTCTTCCCCGTCTCTAAAAATAAATAAAAACTTTAAAAAGAGGTAAAGATAAGGAAAGAACATGACCTGAGTGCTGTGAATGAGGAATGCTGAATAAATTTTGAAACATGCAAACATTGGAACATTACAATAAAAAGAAAATCAGTGATGTGAGGACATTTTCACTACATTTAATTAAGAGAAAAGCAAGATGCAAAAAAGTAAATAAATATCTCATTTTTTGTAAAGCAAACAATACCAGAAACTGCGTGTGTGTGTAAGCAACCTTGTAAGCGTGGAGAAGTGTTGCACCATGACGTCAACTTCTGTTACCCGACTGGGCTGAGGCGGGGAGAGGGCACGAGAGCAGGGAAAAAAATAACTGAAGGAAAAAAGAAAGGAGCTCATTGGGAAAAACAGCATGTCCACCATGAGCTCACTTATAAGCCAAGCGCTGAAAGACAAATACCATATGATCTCACCTTTAACTGGAACCCAATCAACAAAACGAACAAGCAAACAAAATATAACCAGAGACATTGAGAACAGGCTGACAGTGATCAGAGGGGAGAGGGGAGGGGGTAATGGGGGGAAAAGGTGAAGGGTTCACAGGAACAATTATAAAGGACACATGAACAATAACAAGGGGGGGGTGGAAACAGGAGAAGGAGGTAGGGAGGGCAGGGGTGGTGGGAAAGGCAGATGACTGTACTTGAACAATGAAAAATAAATAAAGAAATAAATAAAGAAATAAATAAAGTGAGCCAAAAATGAATAAATGAATGTCAAATTAAAATGCTAGTGGTAGTCTGTAGTGAGATATCAGTTTGTTCTTTATACTTTTCTGAGTTGTCTGATCCTTTTTATTTTTGATAAGAATATCTAAAATGAAATTAAAAGATACCAGTGAAACACACCAAGTCACTTCACAAGTCTGACAAGGTCATGGTCCGAGGGAGCACGTACTGTGTTCACGTGCTGACCCTGGACGTCAGTCTTCTCGTCCCTTCTCCTGGCTTCTCAGGTCTTGCCTGGTCAGACCCTAGTCACACCTTACAGTGTCTGAGGGCGGGGTCCCCTCAGCAGGGTGTCTGAGGGCAGGGTCCCCTCAGCCAAGGAAGGCCGAAGGGAGCAACTAAGCAGAACTCTTAGTGCACAGACTAGATGGTGACATATTTCCATATGCCCATTTCCACATGAATTTGCCAAATTTTAAGAAAAGTTTTGAAGTACTCTTGATATTTGCGAAGTATTTTAAATTCTTTATTACCATTCTGTGGGAACAATAAAGGGTATCGCTCCAGGAATGGGCATGCCACAATTAAAAATTAAATAATATTTGCTTATCAGAAGTATTACTAGCCTTTGCAATCTCTGACAAAGATAACCTATTAATCTCAGCAGATCTCTCCAAAGGAGTTGGAAGACCCAGAATATGATCTGTCACTAGGGCAGCTCCTCACTCATTTGACAAAGACTTACCGAGCTCCTGCTATGGGCAAGGATGGCGGGCACACGAGTGACGTTGGAGAACAGACAGCAACCCCTTTGCCCATGGGGCTCAGTCAGCATTATGCCCATCAGATGGAAACCACACTCAGTCTGGTTTGCTCCTGAGAGCAACTGATTAAATCCTAACTGATGCGTATCCTGCTGTGGTCTTGGAGAGTTCTCTTCTCATGCAATTCCCAACCGTGGAAAACACCAGCAGCACATGCTTAGATGAAGACATAAGTGGATGGACGGTCGTTGGGTGATGTTTGCAATAGCAATTGGAAGAAAAACTCAAATATCCACTACTGGGGGCCAGTTTAATGAATAATGGTGTGTCTAGACAGTGGAATACTATGCAGCCTTTAAAAAGGTGTGTCAGCTTTAGCACCCATATGCCAAGAGCTCCAGAATGTTCTGAAATGAAAGAAGTACGGTAGGGAAAACAGGGGTGGTGTGTCCCCCCTTACACAATCAAGTGGGTGTGCGTGTGCTCGTTCGCACGTGATGGACCACTCCCTGAAGGGATAAAGAGCTGTTGTCCATTGTTCCAGCTCAGAAAGGGGCCTGGGGCAGGACATGGAAGGAACACGTAATCTCATGACACAGCTTTTCCTCTCAAATAGACATTTTCTTATTCATTTTATTTTGTCTTACTTTGCATGGGTGTACTTTTTCAACGAAAAGTCATTAGCATAAAAACATATCAAGGAGCTCTAAGGTATACCTGTAGTTTTGTCCAGTATGTTGGAACTCTATGAATCAACATGTCAACTACTAGCCACAGATGGCCATTTACATTGAAAGTGAATTAACTAAACTAAAAGAAAAATTTAGTCCCTTCGTGGCTCTGGCCATGTTTCCAGCACTCGGTAGTTACCGTGGCCAGTGGCCAGGACATTGACAGTGCGCATTATCATATGCTTCAGTTATTGCGGTTTTATTGGACAGAGCGGAATATTCTTCTTGAACCCAGAGCCAGAGAATGTTTTTTGAAAGATCTAAGCCTTTGCTCTTCATAGCAGAGTTAATGCAGAAGAAACATACGGAACAGATTTTACATTATAGAACAAGACGGCTGCTTCCATAAACATAAGTCTCATCTCACCCTCTCTCCCCCCGTTTAACCACCAGCAAAGTGAGACACTTGTCTCTTTAACCTTTTACAGTGTCGTGACTTAAGGCCCTATGTTACCTCCCATGTATTTTAAGTATTACAATGTGTGGGTGCTTTTGCCCCATGGAGACCTAAATTATTCAGTATTTATTGATGCTATTTATAACCATAAAGTAATAAAAACTAAGTAACAAGCCAAAAAGCATCTGGATTTTTCATTATTGTAGCCATACTGGTACCTCTGCACTTTTTCCGGTCCCTCCCGCCTCCTCTAACTCGTTTAGTTTTCTGAGGTCCCTCCTGACTCTGAGAAGCCACAAGCACAGTCCCAGTGAAAGCTGAGCTTGGGTAACCATGGGTCCCTAAGGGGTATTATCAGTACATTTGGCTCAATAAACCACAAAGAACCAATGAATCAGTTAGCAACTGCCCGTCCTTTTCTTCTCTGGCAATTTTATTTGTGTTTCTTAATCAGATTAGTATAAATTTAAATCCTCTCTAGCCACTGGAACTGGGGTCTCCATCAGTCCAATGCCCAGGAAGTAACTCTTAAGACTGAGACGTTTTCTTCTTCCAATTAAGGAAAGATAAATGCAGAATTAGCTCTTATCCTTGCCCTTCAGAAGGATGTGAAAGTAGCTGATTCTAAAATTCTCTCTTCCGCATACAGAGCTGCCTTAGTCCCCCCAGCCAATAGAATCTCAGATCAGCATCTGGCTGAGGAGCTGGCCTCCTGAGAACCTTCAGGAGCGGACACATGCACTTCATTGGTTAATAATAGTATCTTCAACACACAGCCCCCCCACACCCAGCCATCTGTTAGGTTGGGGGTTTCCATAGTCAACCGCTAGAGGAAGGAGTGTGGCTGAATCCAAATGTTCTTTCAGCCAATTTCTTTTTTCTGTATTTGGACTTCCTAGAGGAAACTGCATTGACCCGTCGTAGAGGAGAGAGAACTTAGAACCTGCAGAGAAAGTTCCAAGCCGTGTATTTTCCTGCAAGTAGATATTCAGAATGACCTTCTTGCTACCATGAGAGGAATATAAATCTCCTGACGCTGAACACTCTCTTTTCTTATCCACAGACTTTTCTGAGAGTTGACTTATAATAGCAACATGATCTGAACTCACCACATAGGACAGTGAGACAAAGATGGGGCCTGGTCCAGCTCACAGAGAACATCTGTCCCAGGCCAGGCATGTGAGCAGCAGCACCTCGAGAGAGGCCAGTGGAGGCAAGATGTGGCAAAAGGGCATATTTCTGCTATTCACTGTTGCTCAGACTGGAGGAACCCAGCAGATACAACCTCATTATGATCGGTCTTAATTCAGAAGGGGTGACAGGGGTGAAAGATGATGGAATCAGTCTCCGTTTTCTACCAAAGCAGCTCTGAATACAAATGAAATAAGTACGGACAGTTTCACCTTTGCCAAACTTTATCCAATCCATTCCTATGGGTAATTTTTAAGTAAACATAGCAATGATTCATTACTATGGTGCTGATAGGTAATGATGTCTTCTTCTTAAGTGAATTCTCCCAACAGATTGGTCTTTTATGTGACAAATGTCATGTAAACAAATAAAGATCAGTATCAATCGCAGAGTCAGACAGATGAGGGCTGGAGTTTGCCCCTCCAATTACTAGTAATGGGAGCTTAAGCAACTCACTTCACCTCTCAAGGCCTCAGTTTCCTCATCTGCAGATCCACAGCACATCGCCGGCGAGGTTGTCGTGAGGTCAAACAAAGAATCACCTCTGCTCACAGTGGTGCTGGCAGAGCAGAAATGCCTGTAGGGTGACCATTTTGCAATATATCCCTGTGTCAGGTCCTTACATTGTACACCTTAAACTTATACAACATCATATGTCAATCACATCCACAAAATGGGTGGGGCCTTCCTACAAAGCTACAGCGATCAAGACAGGGTGGTCCTGGCGTAAGGACAGGCACAGAAGTCAACAGAACAGACCTGGGAGTCCAGAACCGGTGGGCTGATTTCCAACAAGGGTGCTAAGACAGCTCAAGGGAGAAAGAATAATCTTTTCAACACACGGCGCTCAGATGATTCAATATTCACATGCAAAAGACGAAAAGTGGACCATTCCTTACATCACACACAAAACATTAACTCAAAACCAATCACAGACCTAAATGTAGGAGCTACCACTATAACACTCTGAGAGGAAGTCATAGGAGTGTTTGTAACCTCGCATTAGACAAAATCTTATCAAAAGCACAAGTGATGAGAGAAAACTGCATAAATCAGACCTCACGAAAATGAAAAGCTTTTGTGCTACACATGATATCGTCAGGAAAGTGAAAACACAATCCACAGAGTGGGAGAATATTTCCAAAATGTATATCTGATCAGGGACTCATATCCAGAATATATAAAGAACTCTTGCAACATAATGATTAAAAAATAAATAACCCAATTTGAAAATAGGGTCTAATTAGACATTTTTTCAAAGAAGATATGCCCATGAATGGTAACACATGAAAAAATACTCAACATCATTAGTCATCAGAGAAATACCAATAAAAACTTCAATGAGCTATCACTTACTCCGTATTATCTCCGTATTAGGAAGAGATAATAACAAATGTTGGCAAAAATTTGAAATAACTAAAACCCTCAATTGGTGTTCCTGGAGATGTGAAATGATACAGCCACTTTGGAAAACAGCTTGGCAGTTCCTTAAAAAATTAAACATGGAGCTGACACATGACCCAGCAATTCTAGGCTATCTCCTCAACAGAAATGAAAACTTAGGATCACATTAAAACTTGTACATGATTATTTTAAAAGTGTTATTCAGAGTTACCAAAAAAAATGGAGACAACCCAAATGTACATCAACTAATAAATAAATAAAATATGGTATATCCATATAATGAAATATTATTCAGCTGTAAAAAGAAATAAAATACTTATTGATGCATGCTACAATATGGATGAGCCTTAAAAACATTCCATGCCTTGCAGAAGAAGTCAGTTACATGTTATATGATTCTGTTTAGATGATTCTGTTTATATAAAACAGATTCTGTTTACATAAAATGTCCAAGTGGACAGGTTCATAGAGACAGAAAATAGATTAGTGGAATGGGCATTGACTTCCAATGAGTAAGAATTTTTGGTGGGATGGCAAAAACGCTCTAAAATTAGATGTGGCGATGGGTATGCATCTCTGTGAATATCCTAAAAACAACTGAACTGTTCGCCACTTTAGATGGGCGAACTGCATGGCCTGCGGATTATATCACCAAGTAGCTGTTTTTAAAAATGCATAAAGAAGGGGCAGGATAGTGTCACAGGCCCGTTTACCCAAACTTCTTGGTGAGCACTGAAGCTCTTTGCTTTCTAAATCGCGTTTTCTTCACCTTGAAGCCATGACAGTCTTCCCATGCGATCAAATGTTTCAGAGCAATAGCTCCTGATATCTTAAAAATATGGTTAGAAATAGAATAAGAATGCAAGTTCAACTAATTTTTATTTACAACTTTAAAAAGATAAGGACACAGAGTCAACGCTGTGAGTGCTGGTTGGTGTCCCCTTTGCCCTCAGCCCTGCCCTGCCCTCTGCGCCTCCCACCTCTCCGCTGCAGCACCCATACTCCCGGATGCTGTGGCTCCCAGCGGGTTCAGCCAATAGGAACAGGAGCAGGAGACCAGGGGGTAGGATGGGGGAGGTCTGGCACACCGTCCCTCCTTCCTCCCCTCCGCACCGCAGAGTCATCAGAGCCTGTGGCCTGCAGACCTCAACCCTATCGGGCTTTACTTTATATAGTTCTTAAAGTTCTTATACAGTTCTTCCAACACTCACAGGGGCCCTGTGACACACTCCACTCCTGCCGCCCCTTCATTCTCAGGAGTGGGCATCTCTCTGTGGGCACCATTCCTCAGTTATGTCCCCATCTCTCCTTGGTGCTCACCTCTGGGGACATGGCCCTTCTTTGTGTCTGCCATGTTTCTGCTGCTGCGGCCTCAACAGAGACAGGGCATTTCATATCAATTTTCACTGCTGGGGTCAAAAGGAAGACTCAGTTTCCCCGTTCAGCTTCTTCACATCATGGCCGACCTTCAGTGTCCATGTATCCGTGGATACCAGTAGCCCCTGGCCTTCCAGATGTACATTGGCAGGACAGGCTGTGTTATAACCAGGTTCTGTGGGGGGACCTTTGGCCCTTGGTTTTTAATGAAACTAGAGATGCTCTTACCAGGGACAGAGTTTTACCTTAAAAGTCCAGCTTTTCCTCCCAAATGAATTAACTGTATGGTCTGAGGCCTGCTTTATAATCTCTCGAATAAAATAGTAAGAATCAAAATGACTTTTAAAGTCCATTGTCAGACAAATCTGATAGCCCGATAATATCTGAAGCTCACTGAACGCACACTGTGGGGTGGAGCCCTGAATCCCTGGCTTGCTTCCGGTCCTGGTCGGTGCCTCCAGCAGCCACTTCTGCCTTTGTCCACGAAACCGTCCTCAGAGCCAGCTCAGGATGACACAACTGTCGGCGACCATTTGTCACCATCACACTAATAGCCGTAGTCTCTCCTCAGGATGTGTAACAGTGCACCCAGAACTAGCGAATCCACAAAGAAGACACATTCAGCTTACTATGCCAAATCTCTGAAGAACTAATCCTAAGAACTATATAAAGTAAAACATTCTGGGCTGTTTTCTCGTGGTCACAGAAATGCACTGCTCTATTTTTCCTTTAGCCGTAGTGGCCTCTATTTATTCCTTTCCTGCAGGTCACAGGATATCAGATCCTTCACTAGCACGCCAACGGGAGATGCATTTGGAAGCTTTTTTTTTTCTGTAGCAACTAAAACGGTCAGTACACGGACCAGTCCTGATGCTTCATTTATCATCAGCCTTGTGACATACACAAAGGCCAGCTCCAAGAGAGGCCAGTCACGGGGATGGTGTGATTGGGGGTGCCTCCAGGCAGACCACGTGTCTGAGAGTCTCAACCCTCCACCAGCCACTTTGCTGAGGCGGGGTGATCTTTTAATGGGGGTTTCTGTTGTAAGTATGTGTCTACGTTTGTTTGTTCGGGTGTGGGAGAGACGCCGGTCAGCCCACCGACATTGGTTTCCTCGGGGTGGGAGTGGAAGGAACTCGGGAGGGCAGAGATTACAAACATTTTAAATTGCATCATTGTATTTGTTTCAACAATACAGGAGTACCTCGTGTCACTGCCTCTCGCTTCACTGCCTTTCCCTGCTATTACACTTTAATTTTTTTTGCAAACGGAAGGTTTATGGCAATCCTGTGTCCACCAGTCTATCCGCGCCTCTTTCCCAACAGCTTTGCTCACTTGGAGTCTCTGTTGTCACATTTCAGCCACAGTAGTTCAAATAATGACGATGAAGAAAGTTTGCTACTACCTGCTGAAGACTGAGGTGATGGTTAGCATTTGTAGCAAAAAAGTGCTTTTACTTAAGGTCTGTACCTTTTTTTTCAGACACGCTGTTGTTGCGTACTTCCTAGACCACAGTACAGCGTGAACGTTAGTGTTCTGGAAACACAGTTGGGAAACTCTCCTTTCAGCTATTGCATTTCGCCATGTACAATGCACACCCATGTTTTTGTGTGCTTTATACACGGGATATTATATCCATTATCATACCCCTGGTATGTGAGCGTTATACCCATGTATAATGTGCATCCTTATTCTTCCCTAAAATAATGTGTCTGAAAGACTGCACGCTATACACGACGATATAGGGTAGTCCTCGCTGACAAAGTCCCGGCTCCTTCCATAGCATGGAAGGACCTTGGGGACCACATTCCCAACCTGGAAAGCATCTTCTTCCATGTTGCCATTGTGCGGCCATGCCAAGGCCCAGCCCCGCAGCACATCCACAGCTGCCCAAACACCAAACATTGTGCTGGTCCTTCTGCCAGAAGTGCCCTTCTTACCCCCCTCCTGGGGCGATCCTGCCCTTAACCCCTCCAAACCCTGCTCCAATGTCACCTCCTCTCCCCCAGCCTGAGGCCCAGCGCCCTCTCTGGTCTCTCACATCCCCACAGGGCTGGCTCTTCCCCACATCTCCTCTGAGGGCCACCAAGGGTACCTGTGCTTGAATCACACTCCTCCCCTCCCCCATGAAGCCCTTCACAAGGGTCCTCCCGCTCAAGCCTCCCAACACCCTTGGAAGCAAATAAAATGCTTCCCTATCTTGCTCAGTGGGAACCCCAAATTTGAAAAAGTTACAAAACTTTCCCAAAGTTACATGGCTAGTGGCTGGTGTGGCCGAGTTACCAACCCTAATGGGTCAGCTCTGGACGCCCACAGCCCGCCTGGCAGCCGGACGTGGACCCTGTCAGGAGCTCCTCCCGAGGCCGGCAGTGTGAGCCTCTTATCTTCAACCCCCCAGGGCTGGCAGGACTGTGTGATAAATGTTTAGGAAGATGTTTAATAAGTGATTGTCGAACAAATAAAGGAATGCCTGAGTGACTCAGAAAGATTTGATTTCTTTTAGTTTCTCACTATTAACACATTATTACTTCTGGGCCGGGTCCCATCTTCACCCCTTACCTGATTACCTGACAGAGCCTCTGTTATCCACACCTGAGCAGGTGGCCCCTGTAAACATTCCTAACAGAGCAGCTGAAACCTGGCAGACTCTGCAAATCTGCTCCCTTGCCTTCTTTCCTCCCGATGCTAGGAGGGTGAGGCTGGACCTGAGAGGTTTGGGAGGGTCCCGTGTGCTGAGAAAACACAGATGACCCTCGCCACTCCACCATCTTGGTCAGCAGTCATCAAAACTCAAGGAAAATACCTCGTCTGACCACATTCACCAAAATGTCCACCGTACGCCATCGTACTCAGCTGTGGAGTTAACAAGGAGCTGCCTCCACATGCACTGTGTCAGATAAAATTCTCAGTGGCCCAGCTCTTGTTTGCCAGTAAAATAACACAAACTCAGAAGGCGTAGGTGACATGACTGTCAGGTGGGGAGAAAGCTGCTGGTCCAGCCCAGGGCTCTCGCTCCTGATCCAAGCCTCCATCCTCTGTGGGGCATTTCCTTTCCAGGTGTGGTCTCCATCACCAGCAGAGATAATTCACAGGAGAAATGGTCTGGCTTTGCTAGTTTCTCTTCTGCATCCCCACCTCTGGGTCCGTTAAAAAAAATGGGTAAAGAAATAAAAGAAGCCATAAGGTGGGCCTCCAAGAAAACCTCCGCCCTTTGTCACTGAGCCCCTTTGTCTCCTGGAGGAGGTGACAAGTCTGCTCTCCAGGCTCAGAACTGGGGCAGGGCAAGGGCACTCCACAGGGAGAGATTGTGCCCAGGAGCAAATGTTTCAATTTTCCTTCAGAACCTTCCCCTTGATTTCTGAGAGCATGGATGCACGGAGAAACTGGGGACCAGAATTAGAGAGAGGATTTTAAGTATAAAAGAGTCTCTGTGTGTATCTCTCATTGGGCATGAGGATGGGAGAAGAAAGTCAATCTCTTTGCATTAAAATGGGACCGCCGAGTGTGATAAAGTGGGGGTGTGGGACTCTGGATTTCGGTCTTACCTCAGCAAGTGGTGTGATGCGGCATAAGTCACACAACGTCTACAACCCTTGCCGGTAAGTACCTAGGAGAGAGGAGTAGCACTGCTTGCACTTTTTTTTGTCACAAACATATCGTTAAAATAAAAATGTAGACTATTGAGTTATTGAGAGTTTATAAAAGCCTATAAGAGTGACAGAGTATTATTATTAATTCTCTATTTTATCACCATGAATGAAGAAACAGAAAGAAGAAAATAGTTTTGCATATTAATATTTAAATTCTGAGGGTTAAAATTTTTTTGAAATAATTTCACGGTGCTCCAGGAGCCGTTATTCATGTTTCCACGTTGAACTAAATTAAGGAACAAGTGAAATGGATTCTTATCCATCTGTTTGTGCAAAGAGATTAACACTTGACTCAGGAAAGAATAACTAAAACTTTTTCAAATCCATATTCCTGTTTGCCAACAAATCCACAACAGCAACAACAAAATAGCTCTAAGATTCCAAAAGAAAAATCTACCCCTCTTCCTTTAAGGTATTTTCACCCAAGGTCTAAATGACTTACAACCAATATGTCCAAGTAAGTGTGACCTACAGAGCTGATATCTTTTATAACAGCATTAAGAGATAATTCACATATCCCACATTTGACCCATTTAAACTGTACACTTCAGGGAGTTGAGATACCATTACCAAATATAATTTAGAAGGTCTTTGCCAGCCCACAAAGAAACACTGGGCCCATCCGCCTGCCCTTCCCATCTCTGTCCACTGCCTCCACCACCTCTAGCCCTAGGCAAGGACCATCCTGCTCGCTGTCTATGGGCTGGCTTGTTCTGGACACTTCGTACGAATGGACTCAGGCAGCGTGTGACCCTTGTGTCTGGCTCCTCTCACTCAGCGCAGTGTGTGCAAGTCTCACCCATGTTGTGACGCGCGAGGGTCCTTCGTTCCTTTTCACGGCTGAATAGCATTCCATTGTGTTTATCTTCTGCACTTGGTTTACCTGTTTGTCAGAAGATGAATACACGAGTGGCTTTTACTTTTTGGTTATTATGAGTAATGCTGCTATGAATGTTCATGTACAAGTTTTTGGGTGGAGGTTTCTTTTTATGTTCTTGGGTGTATACCTAGGAGTGTAATTTGCTGAGTCATATGGTGACTCGATTTTTATCTTTTTTGAGGAACTCTAAGATGGTTTTCCAAGGTGACTACGCAAGTTTACATGCCCACCAACAATGTGTGAGGGTCAGGGCTGACTTTTGAAGATTAATCTCTAAGCCTCTCTCTCAGATGACATGTACTCATACCCCCTGCTGTGTGAGCGCGGCAGGTCACCTACCAACAATGGCAGTGGACCCGGCCGTGGAAGGATCACATCCTCTTAGGGTCTATGCGTGGATCGAATGAGCTGACTCCTGCAGGGTCCCAGTCCAGGGACAGGAGCATGCAGCAGGCGCTCAGGCAAGGCCACAGGCCTGCCATGGCTTGTCATCAGTAGGAAAACCACAAAAGTGACAAAAACATATGAATCACAAAGGGATCATCCTTATCTGGCTCCGTGACAGACCATCCGTGGCAGGAGTGGCGGGCTCAGGCACACAGGAGGCAGCTCTAAGATGAGGGCGAGCAGCTGCTTCTCTCCTCTGCCCCAGGCCCACGCTGGGAAGCTCGGGGTTCACTCAGGAGCCCCGGGTTTGTCCCCACATATTCGCAAGGGGAGAGCATTGGGAAGACTGCCCACGGAGGGGACCCAGGCTCACCGGAGGAAAAAGTGGTACATTTCTGCCGGAATTGAAAAAACCGGTTCACTTGGATGCCTTTCCCCACTGCAGCTTCAAGATGCAGAAGGGCTCACACCTGCACACCCTGTGGTTGGTGAAAGACCAAGACGAAAGGAGTATGACCAGAAATGGTCCATTTCCCTTCCCGTTCTGTCCAGGACAGAGTCCCCACTGAAGCTCTCAAGCCAACTGCAGAAAAGCAAAACTAAAGAGTGGGTAAAATCACCAAGGGGTCGGTGTCAGCCCTAACTTACACCCCACATGGAGCACACACGTGCCACCAGACTCTGCCGTCCGCTTTGGCAACGACATGCAATCGAACATGTCTGTCTGGCACAGCCCCGGAATCTGTCACTTTTGAACCACACAGAGGAGGACCCTGGCGGGAAATTGAAAAGACGCTTCCGAAACGCGCCCAGATGCTGGGTGGGAGTCGGGGATGGGAAGGCAGGAGTGCTGAGAAAATAAAAGGGCCGTTTACTGAACGTTGATTAAGCTCTGTCTTTGTGAACCCAGTTTGAAAGGCGGCAGAGTTGTCTGCAGTTTATCGGCTTGTAACACAAACGTGCATTATCACTGAAAGCTTGATGTTCATTTCATGACACTCTTGAGTCGCGGAAATTGAGAAGGAGCAACACCAGCAGGGCGGTGACCGCTCACCTGGGCGAAGGTCTGGGGACCAGGAGAGGGCCAGCACCCAGGCCTGTGCTACTCCCCGGGCCCCGCGTTCCGCCCGGCTCCGCTCGCTCGCCACCTGCCCGGGGGCCGTCGCTGCAGAGCGCGGCGCGGCCGGGATCCAGGGAGAGGACTGCGCTTGCCGCGCCCCGCGCTGCGGCCAGAGCGGGCCCGCCGGGCTGCAGCCCAGGTGCGCCATCAGCTCAGGGGGCCGCCGGCAGGTCGGCAGGTGCACACAGCCGCCGACGCGGGCGTGAGCTCATGCCGGGCGCCAGGCGCCCCGACTGCACAGCAAGCGGCCTCCGGTGCGCCGGCCCCTCAGCCTCCACACCCAGGCAGCCGGCGGGCGGGCAGGCGCATCTTTCCTCTCCTGCGGCCCGAGTCACAGCGATCCCTGCTCACCTTCCCTGCCTGGGAGGCGCGCGGGCGGGGAGCGAGCAGCCGAGTGGAGGCGAGCGGGGACCCCTCCCCTGCCTCTGGCCGCCGGGGCGCTCTGTGGTTTTAAAGCAGCAGCGGAGAACCGGGGTGCCAGGCAGCGAAGGAACAGCAGGAAGCAAGGAGACTCAGCCCCAAAAATGCAAAGGTGGACGGGTGTGCAAGCTGAATGCAGGGTCCTTGATCATAGTCTAGCCTTACATCATGGTTCAAAGTATCTCTTTTTCAAAAGGCGAAAGAAATGTACCGCACATATAAAGGTGCCGTCTTTAAGACAGGCGATGGAAATAAACAGCCTTGAACACCACATTTCTCCTTCTCGGGGAGCATTCGCCTGCTTGCCCGCACGCAGCTCTTCCGAGACTGCGGTGTGATGCAGGTCATTCTGCTCATCGTCTGCAGGAGGAAACACGTGAAGTGTGGCCCGTCCTGGAACAGGCAAGTAGTCGACGAACAGAACAGCCTTTCCAACCACTGGCCATTGTTCTGAGCCCATTGTTGTATTCTGTGGAGTGCTCATATTTCCTAACTTTTTTTTAAAGGAAATGTTTCCTAAATTCTTTGTGGATCGTTCCCGAAAGGCCTACAAATACACACTGTATTGTAGAAACTAACGGGCTTGCAGTTAACCGTGGAAAGCTGGACACCAGCTCCCCTCAGGAAGCTTACTCATGTGGCAGTAAAGGAATTGGGTCCCAAAGGACAAAATCTGGGAGGGCAGACAACCACAGGCACAAGAGGCTGATATATTTTGAAAAACCACAGAAGGGGCTGTTGTGTGCTGACTGGACAGGGGGAGAAGCTGGAGACTTCGTCGGTGGGAAAGGGGGCAACAGAGGCAAGGCAATTGGGGTACAGGGCCCTGGAATGACTGAGGGACCTGGAGACACTAGGTACCATGAAGGGGCAACTTCCAGAAGCAAGGGTATCCCAGGTCCCCCTTCCCCAGGCAGCCTAACATGGACCTCTCCCAGGTCCCAGCAGGAGACTTATGTAGACCACCAGAGAGGGCCTGGACCAGTCCCCAGGAACCCTGTTGACTGGCATGGGTTGTCACTTCTGACAAAAGGAATTCAGTGGAAATCCACACCCCTAAGCCTGCAGCCTCGCTTCCCCTTTCTGAGGCTCCAGAAGGCAGGCAGCCAAACTTCCACTGCCTTCACTCCCCTCTCCCTTTGTGAAATTGCCGCCTGTACTTGGGGGAAGTGGTCTTCACAGGAGAAAAGACTCACCCCGCCCTGCCCACGATGCTGGCATGGGGCGTCCCAGTGGAAAAGCCAGGTCTCCAGCCAATGACCCTGGAGACAAGCCCCTCCCCCCACCCCCCCACACATGACAATGATGTGTAGAGTTTCCTATCAACACTTGGATTCTCTATCTGAAATATAAATACACAGCCAAGGATTAACAGATTTTTTAGGAAAGTCCCAACCTAAGCAGAAAGAAACTAAAAAAAAAAATCTTACAATTAGTGACCCCAGAGAAATAAGCAAAACATTTTCAACCATGAAACCAGAATATCGTGCCATGAAAGGATTCCTTGATAAGAGTGAGCTCTTGAAAACTGAAAATGCAATAGCAGAAATTTTTCAAATCCATAGGGTTGGAAGATCAAATTGTCAGGAAGTTTCCCAAGGAGCAGAGCAGTAACAAAATAGGGATGGAAAGTAGGAAGGGAAAAAATGAGAAAATGAATCAAGGAAACCCAATATCTGAACTACTGGAGTCTCTGAAGAGAAGAGAACAAAGACTATAGAAAGAAAAATATTACCAAGAAAACGATTCAAGACAGTTCCCCAGAACAGGAGGACACAAGCTTTTGGAAGGGAAAGGCACACTGAACACACAGAACAACAATGAATTAATTAAGTAATTAATTAAAATTCCAAAGCACTTCATTATGAATTTTATGACCCTTAGAGATAAAGAAGAATACCTAAAATTTTCCTACAAAGTCCTGCTTTCAAGGGCCATGGTCCAGGAGGGTGTCCTGCTTCTCAACAGCGACCCCAAACGCAGGGGAATAGCATCCGAAAAACCAAGGGGGGAAAATGCAGGCCCGTCCCCATCCCCTGGTGTAAGTATGGAATAAAGACATACCAGATCTCCAAAGTGTTTCTTCTTGTGAATCTTTTCTTAAAGAAGGATTCTACTGCAAAACTTCACCAAAACTGGGGAGTGAAGTATGAAAGAGGAAGACGGTCCCCATGACCTCCCCCAGGAAGAAGGGACTCCTACCAGAGAAAGGTGAAGAACACGTCCAGCAGCATTGGGAAGGGACGTCCCAGGACCGGAGCTGATGACCACTGGCAAGTTGAGCTGCTCCGCGGTGCATCAGGTCACAGGGAGTGCCAAGGGGGTGGTTTCCACAGGAAAACAAAAAATGCTAAGAGATTACCTGATATTTCTGAATGAATGGAGAGAGTGACAGCTCTGTCTGAATGTGTACGACTAATTCATGGCGGTTGTTTAGAAAGCAGAGCAAATGGAAGGCACAAAGCAGGTACAAGAAAGGAAACGCAGTTGTAGGACCGTTGGCTCCATGGTGGCTGATACTTGCACAGTGATTGTGGCAGTACTACAACACTGCACTAGCGAAGAGCCATCGTGCAAGGAGGCTGGGAAGAAGTCTGTGGCCTGTGGGAGGAGAAAAGGGTGCATGAGGACTAAGACTCCAGGATCCCAGCGGGCAGTAAAGACCGTATTTCTTCAACTGAACAAAACGAAGAAATCACGATCCGAAAAGGTCACTGAGGAACATGGAAGGTAAATATTGGGGGTGGGGGTGGGGGGAGGATAAGACTTAAAAAGTTGAAAGTAGCCCCTGGGGAGTAGAAGCTGGGTGTTGGGGGGGGGGCGGGTAGAGTAATGTATTCCCCCACTCCCGCCCCTTTCTAAATCTAGGAATGTAGAATAAAATGGCATTTTTTAAAAAAACGGTGTTTAAAATAAATCAGTGTGTCGATGCTGAGTGGCATTATTTCAAGGCTAATGAATGACCAGGGTGAGCTTACCTGTCCAGGTCTGGGCACAGGGCCCAACCCAGGCTGGTCCCTGGAGCAGTCGGGCTCCACCTGGTGGCCGATGCCTGCCCAGCATTACCTGTTCTCAGGAAAGTGGCCCCCATTTCTGAACTCTCCTGGTGACCAGACACCTGTTTGAGGGGCTGTGATCTGAGGAAAGCGAACTGAGAATTGTGGAAACAGGAGGCTCAGACTTTTCCTTCCCACAGTTTGAACTGGGGTCTCCTGCCATTTTGGCCCCTGGTCTCAACTTTCTCTCCCAGCCCATCCCCCTAGGCAGAGAATTAGGGCTCCCGTTATACCTGGATCTTCTCAAATCACTGTTTATTGCTAGCACATAATAGGAGGGCTGCTATCTTTAACTTTAAGCTATTCAGGGTTTAACTAAAAAACCATATTACTTTTAGTAAATAATAACATATTTATGGGACCAGAGGATCCTAAGCCAGGAGCAATGAGTGGATATTTAAGGAAAAAGAACCACCCACCCAACTCAGCCTAACCATGGACCTCGTTGTGTGGGGTAGAGACGGTACCTTCCAGGAGTCCTTTCCTGGTCCCCTTCCTATTTTCTAGCAGATTTCAGCTAAATGTTCTCAGTTAAAAAAAAAAAGTGACAACATATTTCTTTAGCAGCCCCAAGGCAAAAGGCAAATTGCACATCTTGTGTGTGTGTGTAATCAGTGCTTACCAAATCTTTCTTTACAGAAGACAAAACTGTTTTATCCCTTTCTCTTCCCCCAGCTCATTATCGCTATAGTTCGCGCTCTCTCATTCAGGGAAATCGTACGAGAGGCATCGCAGTCCATAAAACGAATGCTCAGGGGGTGAGGGCCGGTTCTTCCCCCACAGTGCAGACCAGCATCGGAGTCTCCTGACACAAAACAGTTAAAACCATGCAATAAACACGACACTGTGACCACAGGAAACAGTTCATTTTAAGTCAAGGATAAATGTTGCAGGGCATTTGGTAACTCGCTGAAACCTGGCCACCACGTTTTGTGTGAGGGCTGCCAGACACGTCCACAAGCACCACCTTCTTTCACCTCATAACAAGCCCAGGAGGAAACTCTCATCAGGCCCCCCAGAAAAGGGAAGGACTTGCCCACAGTTGCACAGCTAAAAATTAGAGGAGCAGAGATTTGAACTCAGTCCCCGACTGTCCACCAAAGGTCTCGGGACAGCAGAGCGAAGTGGATCAGACTATGGTCGTTAGAATCCAACTGATTTGGCTTTAATATCTGCCTCTGTGACCTTTGGGAATCCCTTCACCAATGTGTGCCCTTCTTCTTCTCATCCACACAGTAGGTGTGATAACACCCCCCACATAGGACCGAAGTAACAAGTAAGGTGTTTGTAAAGAGTTTGGACCGTAGGGCTCACTAAATCAACACAGCCAGTTTATTTACTGTGTTGGCTACATTCTCCTAACTTTAGTCAAATCCCCATTGTCCCCTGTGGGCATCATCCACGTCAAGTGGCAATCACTTCCTGGGCCTCACATGACACTCAGGACAAAGCACACACTCCCTTTCCGTGTCTCAGTATGTGAAAAGGTCAGAAACAGTCAAAGTTGTGAGCCTCCATGGGAGAGCAAAGGGCTGGTGCGGGGTTAGCAACCTTTTCCCAAAAGGATCGGGTAGTAACTATTTTAGCTTTCACGGGTCATATGACCTCAGTGTCCACTACTCACCTCTGTGTTCACAGTGCAAAAGTGGCCGAAGACAACACAGTGAGGAGCAGGCAGGATTGCCCTCCCATCAAATTTCACTTAGGGGCACAAAGCTAAATTTCACAAAATTTTCTCCTGGCACAAATATTCTTCTTCTGGTTATTTTCAACCTCCAGTCTAACGTATTAACCACAAACACAACTCTGTGGAGGGAGCTCAGGGTCACTGAAGCAGGTTTGGGAAAGAGTTACTGAAGGTCAAGAACTTCTGTGGATCCAGGAAGTGGGCGGAGAGCAGTGATACCTGACCAAGGTCAAGAGTTTGCTTAAAGGAGACAACAAATCTGAAAAGACTCACTTAGCACAATGCCTGGTACTTCCTGATGCAGACTTTTTTCTTTCAATTATTTTTCTATCTGAGCAGATCATTGTTTTTCAAATGCAACAGACTAAGGTTAAGTAACCCACCGCCAAACCATTTGAATACAGCGCAGCCTTTATGATCGAAGGGCATTTTGAGGATGGATGGAACAGCCAGCTCTGGGAGGCAAGGTCATAACCGCTGGCCTCCCAAATACCTTTCGACAATTCGGTGGTGCCTGGAATTTCCTCATTGGCAGGTCATTTCTGCGCCTTGCACTTCTGCTCACAGGGAGGTCTCCATTGCAAGGAGTTGCATGTTGCACCTCCTGAAGCACACATACTTACTGATATGGAAGCAGACCTGGGTGGGAAATGAAAACGGACTTAAGTCCTGAGAGAAGGGGAAAGAAGGAAACAGCATCCTGGGAGAAGGCTCTGAATGTCAGTTCAGGGCCCCCAAAGTCAAACTCACCCAGCTTCGCCTGTTTGTTCAGCCACGTGGTCATTGTTCTGGACATCAATTTTCACAGTAGAGAGATTTTTTTAAAAAGCTCACAGAGAGATCTAGTGAAAAGAATGTGGGGTGGCAAGCTTGTTATGTATAAAACATGTGAGAGCTTTATAAAGCCAAGGCTGAAGATTTTGGTGCGCATAGTAGAAATTTAACATCCTATCTAAAAAAAATGTGTAAGGCTGGATTTATTATTCACTATTTTCACACCTAAAATATTTTAATTTAAAGAACTCATATTTGGATATATGATTAAATTTATTTAATTTTATTTTACGTGATTTAGTAAGCTATTTTAGATTTCTGGGTGATAGAATTCTAACACCGAAGGTTTCAACTGTCCCTACCTAAGTTGGTTATGAAAATCACCTCATAACGCATCCATTCCCAAGTAATTACAATCTTAAATATACCCGGAAAGTAGTGCATATTAGTGTTTTCTTGTCCCAATTGTGACTCCAGAGCCATCCTTGCACACCTTCCTCATGATCCCACTCATTTCGGGTCACCAGCTCAGTCTACCTCATAGAGGTCTGTTTGTGAGGAAGGAGGAAACGGCTGTGTGAAGAGCTGAAACAGCTTCTATGTGATTTGGAAGCAAAGTGCACTAAAGCCCATAAGCCACAAAATAACTTACATCAAACAGCAAATGCGAAGTGTGGCGTTCACGTGGCTCCATTCCACTCGGTCCTCTGTACTTTTTATAGCAATGTCATTACTGTGCCGAAGCTCATTGCATGCTCCCTGGATTGCCTAACAAATCATTAGGCGTTGCCTTTGAGAATGACTTCTAAGCTGCCATTTCTGCTTGCGACTTTATGTCAAAGGGTAAGGAAAACTGAATCAAGCCATCATCCATGAGCTCTGTCTTCCACCTGCATAACTCCCCAGAGCTCCCCAGGACGGCAGGCCAGGCAGGACCCTGGGTGTTAATGACCACACCCAGATGCTGCCGGTTAGAGGCACGGGAAACACTGTTTTGATGCTGATGTAAAACTTTGTTGATTTCCAATTCTGTACCCGATGGCCTGGGTGCAGCCTTAGGAACAACTGGCGCCCTTTTAGTCGACTTAGTAATAAACTGTTAAATTTCACTCTCTTAGGAAGTTTTGCCCATACACATGAACCTTCTATTTTATCTTTTCAGTAGGCACATGGATTCAAAGATAAAAGGCTGAATAAAAACAAAACATCATATGGTATTTTGAAGCTAACATTCAGGTTTCCGCTCCACTCTTTCATGCTATCCTCCAGATTTCTTTTTTAAACGCCATTTTATATGATTCCATATCGTGTTTTCTTGTAAATTTAATTGGTGGGCGTTTTTAGAACTTTTGCGTAGTTGCTGTGCTTAAAGGTCTCAGGCATGTTGCACAGGACAAAATCATGTGACTTCCAGCATTAATCTGATTTTAATATGAAAGAAATACAAATACTCTGGGTGATGGGGGGACTTATAATATGAGGTCTGTACAGAAAGTATCCAGCCATGCAACATGAAAAATGGAGACATTTGTAGAAGAAGATACAAGAAACATTGTACATAGGACAATGACACCTTAGTCCTCTTCAAAGAAGGCACCTTCAGGCCTCACACAGCTCTCCCAAAAGCCATGAGCTGCCTTGTTATATTTTCCTGAATCTCATTGACAATCTGAAATCTCTTCCCTTTCAAAGGTCATTTTAGTTTCGGGAAAATCTGGAAGTCACAGGGCATCAAATCCAGGCTACAGGGGGGCTGAGTCACCTGAGTGACTTGCTGTTTCACCAAAAAACTCCACATGAGACGTAATGCATGAGTGGGCACACTGTTGTGATAAAGCTGCCAATCACCAGTTGCCCATAGCTACGGCCTTCTGAGTCATCCAAATAGTTTCAGTGGAGGAATGTTCAAGCTTAACGTAAAATTAGATGCAGATTCATTGCTCTGCTCATTCAGTCATTTTGATTGCAATGGCCACACAGTGCACATGCTCACTCCACAGCATCTACCACCCCCACTGACGGGTACAGTGAAGTCATCATTGTTCACACATGTGCTCTCCAGTCCACGCTCCTTGGCTGCCAGGTGACATCGATGCTGCACACACCATTCTTGTCATATTAACAACGGCTGGGTTTTTTCCAGACAGAACCCATATAGTGATAATGATGGCAGTGATGAAAACGATAACAATAATAACGTGGTATAAATTTAAAGGGCAAACAGACATGCAAATAATTTTAATCCTGAAGATGGTGAAAGGTAACTCAGGCACTGCAGGCAACACCTGGGAGCTGGGGGCAACGACCATTGTATCAGAACCAAATAGTCTGGCCGCTGGGCCTGGTCCAGAGACAGTGCTAACAACAGCCAACCTTCAGAGGTTAAAAAGCGATGGACGTGTTTTGGCTCTTTGTGGTAGTGAGAACTTACTTCTCACATGCTCCCTTTTCTGATTACAAGCATCAGAATTTCAGATGGAGGGATTCTAACTTGTACTGCCATCTTGGAGAAACTGAGTCTGGAATGATTGTCTTTCCACTATCATCATTTTCCCATTTTTCTTTTTTCCCAACAGATCATTACTCCCAAGAGATTATTGATTCCCCTGTTCTGTCATTTCATCCTGGTCCCTTCTCATGCCAAGTAATAAAATTCTAATGTCCTTCTGAGTAAATCAGTGTCAGAGTCAAGCATTAGTAGTACCTCAGACTTGGATTCTTTACCAAATATCACAATTAGTGGCTGCTTTGCTAGAATATTAATGATTCATTAACTACACACCAGTTTCCCATTAAGTGCCGATCTCACCGCTTCCGTGAGATTTTATCACAATACCACAGCCAAGAGTCCAGCCTTCAGATAGGACCCCGCTCGTGAAGGAGACATCAATCAGCAAGTACAATTTCAGGCAGTCTTCACGCAACTTCACTGTATTAACCCAACGGTGTGTGTTTGCTTGTCAGGCTCTGTTTCTGAGCTTTGTGACTCGAACCAGGCAAATCAGTTAGTGCACTAAGCCTCAGATTTCTGGTCTGTAAAATGGAGACAATGCCTTCAGCACAGAGTGTTTTGAAAGGATCAATGTCGATGGGTCTGTGCAACCAGCTTGTGGGAGGGGTTGACCTTGGGGAGGGAGCAATCAGGAAAACAGTCTTACTTTAGTAACGTGCCACGATCTTCAAACTTGCTTTCGAGTCCCCCTTCCACCGAGTCAAACGATGTCTCTGAAGAGCCCGTAGCTTTTCTTGTAAATTTCAGGTGTCCGTTAGGCCTCATTTTTGGACATTAAAAAGTCAGTCTGGTCTAATTCCTAAACTTCAACCTCTTAATGATTTTCCCACAGGTCATCCATGACTAAGGTTTGAAAATCTACAAGGCAGACAGCAAGGTGGGTTTTCCATCCTTCCTTGATTGTGTTCTCTCTCTCTCTTCTCTGAGGTCTTGGGGATAGAGCAAGAAGGAAGCTTGACAGCTGGAGACCCAAGGCTGCATCTTGTCTCACCAGTGTGGTCTATGGTCCTTCATCCTGGTCCATGGGCAAAGCCAGCTGCTTCTCTCATGGCCACCTTCATGGGTTTTTCAGGAAGCTACCTTGCCCCCTCTGCCACCACCATGATGGACATGCACTGTGGCTCTCTTCACCTGCTGCTTGAGCTCACATCAGTTGGTGGAAGCCCTTTTCCTGACAACCCTGGTCCTGCCTCCTGGTCCTTGGGACTGCAGAGTCCAAAGGATGTTGTTCCCACTCCTCCCCCCACCGGCAGGCTTCAAGGACACAATGACTTGGAGCATATTTCCTGACCTCTGGAATGGGGACAATTAAGTCTCTCCATTCTGCAGTCTCCTTCATCGGCTGCCACAAAGAGTAACTGAGGTGGCAGAGCTGAAGCACTTGCAGGGCAGCTGGCTCACGTGGTACCTAGCAGACAGGTAGCATAGCCAAGGTGGTTAGGACCATGAACTACCAAGCTGATTCTCTGAGTTTACATTTCTAGCCCACCACTCTGGTCTCCAGTCTGCCACCTGGCCTGCAAATTTTGAATATGCCAGCCCCCAAAATTGTGTGAGCCAACTCCTTAAAATGAATCTCTTATGTGTATGTGTCACCATCTTTCTGTCTGTCTGCCTGTTTATCTAATTTATATCCATCTGTATATTACACGAAGGTCTATCCAGACAGTATCCAGCCACGTACTATGAAAAATGGAGACATCCATTGAAGAAGACACAAGATACAAGAAACATTGTACACAGAACAATGATGCCTCAGCCTCCTTCAAAGTAGGCATCTTGGGACCTCACACAGTTCTCCCAAGTGCCATCACCTACCCTATCATATTTTCCTAAATCTCATCAATGGTCTAAAATCTCTTCCCTTTCAAAGGTGATTTCAGTCTTGGGAAAAGCCAGAAGCTGCAGGGCGCCAAATCTGGGCTGTAGGGGGGCTGAGTCACCTGGGTGGGTTGATGTTTCACAAAAAAAACTATGCACAAGACATGATGCATGAGCGGGCGCATTGTCATGATGAAGCTGCCAATCACCAGCTGCCCATAGCTGCAGCCTTCTGAATCATCCAAATAGTTTCCATGGAGAAATGTTCGAGCTCAACATAAAATTAGATACAGATTCATTCTCTACTCACTCGGTTATTTTGAATGCAATGGCCACACAGTACACATGCTCACTCAATGGTGTTTACTGCCCCCACTGACTAGTACAGTGAAGTCGTCATTGTTCACACATGCACATTCCAGTCCACTCTCCTTGGCTGCCAGGTTACATCAGTGTCTCTCAAACCATTCTTACATTAACAAGAATGGACTTTTTCCAGACAGACTTTGTGTGTGTGTGTGTGTGTGTGTGTGTGTGTATTATCTCACCAAAGAGCACCATTTCTCTCTCTGTATGTATGAATGTGCACACACACACATCCCTATAGGTTCTGTTTCTCTGGAGAACTCCAGAATACGCACCATTGCTTCTGCACTACTAGTACAAATGTCAACAGAGTGAAAAAGGCAAATGACACCTTTGTATTAAGAAAAGTGTGTTGATAATATGACAATGTGAAAGTACTTCTAGTGTCAAAATTCCCAGAGGCCCACAGTCCAGCCCTGGAGAGCTGCTGCCCAGGCCCTTTTCTTCCAGACATCTCTGCTATCTCCAGCCTTTACATGAGGCCGATCAACAGATCTGCCCAAACCTGATTAGCAGGGGAGCTCAGCATCTGTGAGAAGATAGCAGGGCTGTACTGACGAGGCCCTGAGCTCCTGATTCCGGGGACAAGCAATACTCCCTGAGCCTCGTGTGGCTCAGCCACTGGTGTCCTCTGACACCATTTCCCTGGGGTGCCCTTGGTTCAGACGTTTTTCTGATGATTCTATTTGTGGACAGAGTTCTAGGGATTTCCATTCCTCCTCTTCAGGTCTACAACAGTCGTGCATATTTTATGCCTATGAACTATGAGAAATTGAGCCATCACGGTGTGGGAACAAAACAGAACTGTTCTTTATGCCCTTTTTGTCTCCTCAAGACTGAGCATGTATGGGATGAAGTCCATGCAGCACTAGGGAAAGGCCGAGCAGGTACTCCGCCTGTTGGCTAGGATCTGGGGAGGCCCTGGACCACAGCCAAGCCACCCAGGAAGGGGGAGGAAGGGGGAAAATTCCACAGTTGGTGGCAAAAGAGTCTCCTTGCCTGGGGGACCTTTAGCATTCAAGTTATTAAATAAAGCCACCCGTCTGGCAGTTGGCTATGAGAAGCAATTCATACCATTGTAAACGGATTAGTGAGATGCAATGCCTTTCACATTTCAGTTTCAATTATTCCAAATGGGTGCATGATTTTTAACGTTCTGGAATTGTTTTGGATGTCTCTAGAAATGCAAAACGTAAATGTTTTTTGCTTTGCGGCTTTGAAGAATGTCTCCCCATTCTCATTCTTGTCCTTCTTTGCTTTAACCTACCTTTAGCATCTGGTCGACCAGCTTTCCCACTTGGGTATGAGAAGGGGGACACAATTATGTTCATTGGAAGTGAAGATTTACTCAATAAAATGCTTGGAGGAGGGTCTGCGACTCTTCCTGTCTGACACCCAGCTGGTGAATTCTGACAAGAGCCTGACACTAGGAGAGTAAGAGTCCCTGTCCCCCCAAACTTGCCCTATGGATTTCCTGCGAGAACTGTCATTAGCATGCAGAGCAATAGCTTTGGAGCTTGCTTACCCCTTATCTAATCCTTTCTACATAAGTGACACAGGATGACATGGAATCCAAGGAATAACTCCAGGGGATATCCTGGACTCAGGATGCAACTGCTAGTGGGCAGCCCAGCTCGTCACCCAAGGGCGCAATCACCTAGGACAACCCTGCCCACTAGAGGTGCCATTTTGCTGGACCGCATTGGTGCACTCTAATTCACACACTGTCTTTGAGCTCAGTGAACGTCTGGGTGACCACCGTTTGTACCCTTTCATACTAGGAGGCTTTGAAAAGTGACAGACTAGCCATAAAAGTCAAGTCCAAATGCCGATAGTCTATGAACTGTGTCTGGAGGGGAACTTCTCCCTTTTAAATGTGATGCTGGTCAGTGGAAAGAAATTTCCACCTGCCCAGGGAAGTCATGACCCCACACATTTCACTCATTAGAGGTGTTCGGTAGAAACCAAGGCCAGGCCACAGAGGCAAAAAGGAAGACAACAAGGACTAGAGCCTAGTCTGTCACAGAGGCAGGGAGGAGAGGCTGCGGGCGCTGGCAGTGGCTGTCCCGTGGGAGGCCACGAAGCGCCATGTGGATCAGATCACTGAGAAAGACACCGGTAGGGTCAGGAGAGGGGTAGCCGTGCAGGACTGACCGAGACCAGAAGGGATGATGCTGCCAGGGGTTGGACCAGCCCGGACCCCTGGTTGCCTGTATAAATAACCACGAGAAGCATTATCCCTGCAGCAGGAGCACCTAGAAATAAATAAAAATCTATTCCTATTGCCTTCACGTTGCCGGTCGTCACCACCAAATTGATCTAAAACACCCAATTTAAACCAGCGTATTGGAGGTGACAGAGTGCCAGGGGTCACACACAACCCGCAGCCTGAAGTCTCCAGGCTCCCCAGGAAACGTCTGGCTCTGGGTTTTCTTTTAATTATTGAAAATCCCAGATGCTCCGCATGGAAAGAGATGAACATGTGCTTCAGGGGACAAGGCCTGTGAAATGTATCTCCCTCCAACTCGTAGCCTGAGCTCTTCACTTACACATATGTGCCTCTTCCAACCAGTTGGGAAGGACCACCCAGAGTTGGAGTAGCAAGGAGGTACTTTGTCCCACCCCCTCATGCACATCACCTCCGCCCTCCAAGTTTAAAAACACACTCTGACCGATTTTCTACCTTCAGGTCAGAGGACAAAACGGGAAGAGCTCTTTAAAGTTATATTTTCACTTTTGGAAAATTCTTACCCCTTCTCAAATAAACCGCTTGTTGGATGGTAAAGGAACCCCACCCACCTCCCCACCTGTGTTGGCAGGTCGGGCAGCATGTGACACTGGACAGGAGTCCAGATGCAGTTTGTTCTAGTTGCATTTCCGGGCAAGACAAGGGAAATGGTGAGGCATGCCTGATCATTTTTGTCGGCAAACCTTTGTCGAAGAGCCCACCAGCCTTCTAAAAAAGAAATGGGTGACGGGAAAGAAGACACTGAGGTTATCAGGGCTGATGTAAGAGTCTGGAGTTTGTGAGAGCCTGTGACTTAGTGGTAATGTGAATAGCGGGCATGAGGGGAGGGAGAACGAGAGGCCTTCGGAGAGAGGGTAACTTGTCCTAGCCAGCCAAAGGCCCAGAATACTTTGTGATATTTTATCAATATTATGATATAACAGTGATAAAACTAATAGGATATACATATTGATAACCATAGGCTATAAACAATACTGCATTTTATTGTTAAATTCCAGTCACAGCCACCAATGGGGTTCATTGTAAGTTTAAACTTAACCCCTCCCAGAATGGAGCTTGCCATAAGCACCTCCCTAACGAGCGGTTATACATTACCTCTTTAGGCATAAAGTGTTGCTGCTGAATGACACAGATTGGCCATCGAAATTGCCCAAAGTCACTTTCTGTCCCCCTTTGGTATATTGAGTCCGTGTGTGTGTGTGTGTGTGTGTGTGTGTGTGTGCACGCGCATGCCCGCACGTGCATGTGTTTGGACAAGCAGTAATTCTGCCCCGTGGGTTCGTCCTCGGGCTAAAAGCTTCGAGTGCTCTAAAGAAAGAGCTCGTCCAGGTGCTCTGAAGATCCTGCGGAGTTTACTGTGAAACCGTAGCAAGAGCAAAGCATAGATTTCTCAGTAAGCTCTTCGTTGGTGAGATACAGTGAACCCACAGGGTGGAGGGGTACAGATGGCATGTAATTAAGCAGCCTGTGAAACACAGGCAAAATGGGTAGATGCACAACATATAGAAAGCATGGCAAGTTAGTAACCTGTGAGACGTGTCAAGGTTAGATGAAGTAAATCCTTAAAATATGGTGTATGGAAAATTCAAACTGTAATTGACCAACAATAAAGTAATTTAAAAAAAAATATGGTGTATGAATGACGGTTCTGCCTAAGAGCAGGAAAGGGATAGAAAACAAGGCATGATTATGTCACCTTCAAGCTGATGAGGTCTCCCCCAGATGTCTTCTGCCACCCATCGTGACAGCCACTGTGGCCTCTCCAGGGTCACAGGGCACTGCCCAGGAAACACAGATGAAATCCACAGCTCCTCAACAGGCTAGTGAGCCACTCCTGCTTGTCCCCACGGTCTCTCCAAGGAGCAGGTCTGTGTCAGAGGACCCGGCCACCTCGGGTCCGTCCTCATGACCACACCCTCGGTGGTCAGGCTCATGTGGCCATGGACAGACAGGACCCAGGAGCACGCTGTGGCCTAGGATCCAGGGAGCTCACCCTCGCATCTGCTCTGACATACGCCCTCTTAACCTCTCGCGGTGTGCTTCTCTCCCTGCCGTTTAGGTGAGTTCAATCAGCTGTGGGATGCGAGCATCTGGATTCGAGCATCACCTGTGCTCCTTTTGCTGCACCATCTCAGGGATGGGCGGCCTCGGGGTGTCCTCGGGGCTCCTGTTGCATCAAGGCAACATCCTACCCGGTAAGCATCTTTCGTAATTTCCAATTGTATTGAATTTCATTGTAGCTTCGATACTATTGATTAGTTAGGAATTGCTGAAGATCTTTTTTGTGACCTAACATGTGACCATTTTTTCCAAAGTTGAATATGAACATGAAAAAAATGGTGTCGTCTCCATAGTATAGGGAAAGGATATATGCACTCTTTCAGCCTAGTGTAAGCGGCATTTTGCATATATCTTATAATATCTCATTTGTTTCTGGTTGTTTTATCAGTTTCTGATAGAGCTGCGTTAAATTTTTTCACCAATATTGCACATATGTCAACTTCCTCCTATAATTTTCCGAGACAGGTAGATAGATAATTGAGTGGATTCATTCTATTCTCTGTCTTTTTCGTATATATTAAGCCGCATATTTTTTAGACACGCGCAGTTCTGCTGGTTCTCGGGAAAATGTGTGTTCGAGCACTAAAGCATCTGTTTTTACCCCTGGTGGCGCTTTGCACCATAAATTGCAGTTTGCTGACATTAGCTGCATTCGCTTCTGTTGGGTTAGTGTTCACTGCTCTGTCTTCTATTCAACTTTGTTCTACATCTTTCTCCCCCACCTGTTCAGGTACGCCTGTTTCCAGGGTCATGTGGTTGAGTTTTGAAAATTCCATCCCGTTGTCTCTTGTCTTTTTTGAGAAAACATAATCCTGCTATATATATAAAATAAATTAAGCCGTATGCCATCCCCAATATTCAAATACTCTTACATAAAACAATGGCAATGTCATATTGTTCAACCTGGGATTTCTTGTGACATATTTTCATTTATTGCTGCTATCTCATTTTGTGTTATCATGCTTTTTTTCCCCTTTTGCTTTGTTTTTTGGCCCTTCCCTGTCTTTTGTTGAATTGATTTCTTTATTAAGCTTTCTGTACCCGTACTTATTTCCTTTGGCGAGGAAATTACCAACTATTTTCTCTTCTTTGGCTGTTACTCTTCAATTGTTAATGCACAAACTTTATTATAACTTTAATTGGATACAAAGGGGTTTTTTTGTATTTCCATAGCTCTAGCTGGCCCCTTGATCAGATGAAGATGATTTTCTCTTACGGTTTTTGTCCATTTTTAATTTCACATTTATTGACCTGAAAAAAACACTTATTTGTATAGCTCATCGTCAGTTAGATTTACGTGTTTGGTCACTGCCTGTGCTCATCGGCTCTTTGTTTGCATCTCAGTCCCTCCCCCTGGCTCATTTGTGTTTTGCAAGAGTGTGTTTTGTAGTTGACCTTTCAGCCAGGATCTGCGGTTGGTGACATTTTCACTCTGCAAGGGGGGCTGAAACACACAGGGCCTAATGGGCCCGACTGAAAACTGGGGTTCCATCGCTTAGAAGAGCGCAACGACGCTGCCATGGACCCAACCACGTGGATTCGGGGACTGAGAGGACGGTGCGGAAAGGGAAATCAGCCTCTGTAAATGCTGCCCTGCTCACCTGGACAAGCAAAGAACAAAGCCTGAAAGGTACTTGTTTTCCTGGGAACACCAAGAGTACATGAACAGGCTGTCTGGGCAGCAGGAGAACAGCAGCAGCATCAGAGTAGGTGCCCCTGCCCTGGCTTTTGCCCCCCAAATTCACCCCCCGAAGCCCTGCCCCCTAGTGTGGCTATATTTGGAGAGGGGGCCTCAAAGGAAGTAATGAATGTTAATTGAGGTCAAAGGGTGGGCCCCAATTCAACAGAATGTGTGTTTTTATAAGAAGAGACAGACACCAAAAAGCTTGTGATCTCTCTCTCTCTCTCACTCCATGCACATACACTGAGAAAAGGCCAGGTAAGAAGGTGGCCGTCTGCAAGCCAGGAAGAGAGGTCTCACCAGAAACAGAACTGGTCATCACCTTGATCTTGAGCTCCTACCTTCGGACACTGTGATAAAACAAATGCTTGTGGTTGCAGCTCCTAGTTTATGGTATCTTGTCACGGCAGCCTGAGCAGACTAAGGCACCCAGCATCACAGCATATTGGCTAGCAGCTCCTGGAGCAAACTGAGGCCACCGCCCAGTGTCATAGGCACAGGCCAGCGCTGCCCTACCAAGAGCATCTCTGACAGCAAGCCCTGGCCACAGCCATTCCTATGTGTGTCATGCAGCTCTGAGGTTCCACGGAGCTTGTGGCAGCACAGCCAGAGAGGTGCCGTTTTAACTGGAGTGTGCAGCTTCCTTGGGATCACAGAGCTGGGGAGCAGGCTCTAAATCTCTCTTGACTTGTTTTTCGCTCTGCTACCATGGGGATGAGAAGTCATTAGAAAGAACAAGCGCCTGTTAAAGTAACACTCACATGGGGCTCGAGACACACGGCACCTGTGTCTGCCGTTCCCTGAGGGAGCTAAGTCACTTTGAGTGTGCCGTCTACACCCATCTGCTCTTGTCTATATTGAGCTGAGTGGTTGGGCCAGGTGACCACCGGGGCCCTTTCCAGCAATGATCTTATTGTTCTCTCCCCAAATATGAATTGGTGAATTTTTCCTGAATGTTCTTTTAGGCGTGGGCTCAGTTAACGCCCTCTCTCCAAAGGGTAAGGTCTGTGCTGAAGCGCACAGGGCTTTGACGGGAAGGAGCATGCATTGCTGGTCACTTATGTAAATTATTTCTTCATGGCTTGGAAATCAAAGAGTTATTTCAACTGCCAATTCTACCCCGTCCATTGCAGATCCCAGGAGTATCTAAAGTGCTCCTATTGGTTGGACATAGTCTCTGGGCATGCGCGGTGGGGGCAGGCTGGCTGCTGGCTCTGTGTTCAGGGTAGGCCTGGTCCTGGGGTGTCAGGAGAGTAGGTGCCTGGGTTTTGTCCTAAGTGAAGAGAATTGGAAAAAGGGGGAGTAGGGAGTTACAGAGTGATAATGAGCAGCGTCCGCTTTTCTCATGCTCTCTCTGCTTCATTAAAATAAAACCATTAGGCATTGGCCAGGTAAAGAGCGGGGAGGAGGGTCTTTCTCCCTTGGACAAAGGCCTTGAGGAAAGAAAAGAGACGCAGTATATTTAGGGGGCAGAAATGTCAGCTGCACAGCATTTGAGAGAGCCTACGTCAGGCAACATACACCCTGCTTGGTGAGAAATGGAAATAAACTGGGTCAGTCTATGTTTTCCAGGTAATCAGAGGCACGAAGAGCTTTTTGGCTTATGTATTTTTTTGTTTTTTATTTTTCAATTGCAGTTTGTGATCAGGATTACTTTTTATTGGTTTCAGGTATGTACCATATTGGTTAGACAGTCATATGCTTCACGAAGTAACCACTCCAGTATTTCCACCTCGCAGCACACATAGTTATTACAATATTACTGTCTTCCCTGTGCTGTACTTTACATCCCTGGGACTGTTCCGTAACTACCAGTTGGTACTTCTCCATCCCTTTACCTTTTTCACGCATCCCCCAAATGACCCCACTCTGGCAACCCTCAGTCTGTTCTCTGTATCTCTGAATCTGTTTCTATTTTGTGTGTTTGCTTGTTTTGTTCTTTAGATTCCACATGTAAGTGAAATAATATGGTATCTGTCCCTCTCTGTCTGCCTTATGTCACCGAGCACCAGGAGGTTTTAAGCAGGAGAGTCACATGACGGAATGACATCATGAACAATCACTTGGCTGCTCCAAGCATGCTGGGGCCGCTAGACTGAGGGTCCGGGAACTCCATAGAGACAGGAGATATGGAACTACAGGATGTAGGGATATTGCATGAGCGACAGGGGCAAGGAGGTGGGCATCAGCGAGGTCACTGACTCCCACAGAGGACTCAAGGCTGGGAAGGAAAGTAGTTTTGTTTGGAGATGCTGAGTCGCAGGTGTGGTAGGGCAGGTAAGTGGCACTACTTAGCAGAACAAGTGCCATCAGCAAACAGGTGGGAAGATGGCAGGTGACACGCAGAGAGCAGATGAGAGTGGTGGGAACAGAATCTAGATTTCAGTGGGCGAAGGAGTGGACGGGGGTGTGGAAGTGAGCACAGCGAGTGTGGACAAGGTGTCTCCTAAGAAGAGGGACACAGAAGCATGGGATTGGGAAAGTTGCTGTTTTGTTCTGTCTTTGTTCATAAAGGATGGGCGGGGATTGGTTCAAATGCTCGTGAAAATGTACCAGTAGACAAGAACCCCATGGGTCACTCCCCTGCTAAACCATACCTTGTCCCCAAATACACACATCTCAGGGGGGCATCAGGGACTCTCTGTGCATCAGCCCATTGTTGGCTGAGTCGTGCCCACCCAAAGAAGGATATACCTAATGCCCTAACATCTAGTACCTATGGGTGTGATCTTATTTGGAAACAATGTTTTGGCAAATGTAATCAAGTTCAAATGAGGTCAGGCTGGATTAGGGTGGGCCCCAAATCCATGACTGGTGTCTTTATAAAAAGAGGGAAATTTGGGCAAAGACGAAGACACACCCTAGGGGAGTGCCGTGGGACAACAGAGGCAGAGCCTGGAGTGATGCTTCCATAAGTCAGGGACACCAAGCTTTGCCGGGACCCACCAGGGACAGGAGGAGCTTTCAGCCTCGGGCAGCATGATGTGGGACTTCCTGCTTTCAGAAAGGAAACACAATGCGTTCTGTTGTTTTAAGCCATTCAGTTTGTGGCCCTTTGTGACAACAGCCTCAGGAATCTGACACACAGCCTGCCTCCCTGCCACTGCCCTTTTTTCTTCATCCCTGCACAAGGCCCTGCAGCCAAACTGGGCTACTCCTCACTCCCTGTACCCCTTGCCCCTTCCTGCCTCCCTGCTCCTGATGGTTCTTCCCTCCCCCTGCAATGTCTTTTCCCTACCTATCATCCTGAAATTCTCCTCATCCTTCAAAATCAAATGGCCGTCAAGCTTCAGGTCACTGGCAGAAACCCATCCCTACGCCCCATGGCATCTTGTTGGGGCAGGAGTGCCGCCTTCTTCATCCGGGACTGCAGGGCACCCTTTGCTCCCAGGGGTCCTCAGCCACCCGTCAGCCTCTGAGAACACGGATGAAGCCACTTTTTGTCTCTGCTTCCCCCACACTGCTGAAATCCGTCAGGGTCTTGCCAGGAACACAAAATTTCCATCAGATAATTAAATAGAGGGAATACAATCTGGAGAATTAAATTCAAAGGTGTTTATAATATTGAAACACCTGATTGATTGATTGATTGATTGATTGTAGAGAAGTGTTCCTCTTGACCTGCTTTGTTTAACAGTTGCTTTGATTTTCTACTGGAAGACCCAATGTGATTTCAGCTTTTTTTACTGGAATAGGTCATTTCAGTCAAAAAAAAAAAAAACCATAAGACTCCTGTAAAAACTCTAGGTACCCTCTCTATATAATATTTTGATTTCCTTTGGTCTCAACAACCATTTGTTATTGTTCCGAGCTGAGGCCCCGCATTCATCCTGTCGCCAGGCAGCTGGCATGGAACTTCACTGCCTGAGCCTGGTTTCTTTAACTTTTTAAAACTCCTGGTGGAAACTCTCCTGAAATTAACTGTGTTGGGTCTAAAATTACAGTTAAATCCACCTAATCCCCACAGTTCTGGTAAAACCATTGTCTCTAACATTTTAATTTTTTAAAAAGTGCACTTGCTTTCTTTTGAAGGCACAGCTCTGACCAACTATGTGTCCAAGGGTTCCGACAGAGGGATAATTTTCACACCACGCCCTCCGCGTCCCACGAGCACACAATGGCACACGGCGGACGCTTTCTGTGGCCTGGGGGATGGACATCTGATTGGGCCTTTCCTGCAAGCCGGGCCCATTAGTTAGCTGAATGTGTTATTACGACTGCATGTGATTTTTTTTTAAAATGTCTCTCTCTAGTTATATATGTCATCCTTTCAAAATTTAAAAGATTTTATGACAAGCTCCCAGGATCGTTGATGGGCACAATGCACCTGAGTTTCGTTTTTCTTGTCACATTTAACCCTCTTTACGTGAGTGATTTAAAATCTGTTGGCATTGAAATGAGCAAGAAAGTCAATATTTGAATATATTAAAGCAGCATGACCTCTTATAATCATCATCATCACCCCTACTGCTTGAGAGACATGAATTCAGATTTTGACAATATGCTTCACAACGAACAGGGAGCTGAGCGAGGCCATCCGCTGAGAAACAGGGAGCCAAGGACTGAAATAGAGAGTGAGCTGCCAAAACCATGGAAAGAAACGTGTGCCATCAACCAGTGCAATCAGCTTGGCACATAGTAGGAATTCAAGACATATTTGCTGAATAAAGAAAGATAAACTAAATTAAAATTGGTAAATATAAGGAACAATTGATCCAGGAGGTGAAATTTTAATTACTATTCTTCCATGCAAGTTTTGCTTTTACCGAAGGAAAAAAACATAAAATGAGGCCTCCCCCATAAACCGTGGTAGCAGTCCAGTGCCGAACAACACGTGATGAAATGTGTGTTTCCTTTAACTTCAATGTATTGTTTGCAATGTAGCTGAAACTCCCTGAGATGGGGCTCATCTCTCTGTCAGTCAAGTCAGAGCTCAGCGGGGCAGGCATGTGCTCTGCGGCGAACCGGATTTACCAAAGGGAATTTCTGAAAGAGAATCGGAGGCCGTCAAATGTGGGTGTTCATCAGAGGAAAGCAGAGCATGGGAAGCTTGATTTTTACAGGAAACGTTCTTTCTGCACAGGGTGCAGAAAGCAGCCAGTGCCAGGATGCACCCAGCAGTGCGCATGTGACTCGGCATCAGAACCTGTATAATTCAACTTCTCCAGGTGACTGGGTAACACGTTTCAGTTCGTTTGAACTCTTTCTAGGGTGTAGGGAAATTGCACATCAATCTATGTAAGGTGTATTAAATACTAGCCTGCTTGGGAGGAAAGTTTTTTTTTTAGGTCTGCTTCAAAAGCAGCTGCTGTACCCTAAACAAAATAGGACGCCCTGGCTATCACCTGAAGAATCACTTCTGTGGTGGCAGTGTCAAGGAAGATCAGATAAATGTTGAAATGCCACCCAAATACTTGCGGAAGTCTTTAAAACTTGCCCACCGGGACAGCCGCAGCTATGTCCAGCTGGAGGTAACTCAGAAGGCGGCCAGGCAGGAAGGGGTCCAAGATGAAAATAACTGGTGGGCCCTCGAAATGTAACTCCTACGAAGCTGCTTATTCTGGTCTTCACTTAGGATGCCATGACAGTCAAAAAGAACCCAAGTCACATGAAGCCAAGGGCCACCAGAACTGTTCTATCGACCATGGAAGCCCCAGTGCCTGACAGAATAGGAATTTAGGATTACTTTTATTAAATGAATTAAAATACTGAAACTCGTGTACTAAAATTCTTTAAAAGTTGAAGCCTCTTTCACGATTCTTTGTTTCTTTACTCTCTCACTTTGTCCTCTCCCTCTTCCCCTCTGCCACACCCCATACATCCTGGTGTATTAGTTCCCTGGGGCTGTCATGACAACTTATCATAAACTTAGTGGCTTCAAGTCACAGAGTCCTCTTACAGTTCTGGAGGCCAGACGTGTGAAACACGGTGTTATCAGAGTTGGTTCCTTCTGAAGCTTCGGAGGGAGCATTCTTTCCTTACCTTTTCCTTAGTTTGGGCCGGCCGTCCTAGGTAGTGCCTGACTTAGAGCTGAATCGCACCAACTTCTACCTGCTTCTTCCTGTCAGCTGCTTCTTATCCATTTGCTTCCCTTCCCTTCTCTTCCAAGGACACTTGCCGTTCGTCTAAGGCCCACCCTAAACGAGGAGGACCTCCCCTAGACCCTTAACTTAATCACATTTTCAAAGAAACTTTTTCAAGTAAGTTCACAGGCACAAGTTCCTGTAAACATATCTTTTGGAGGTCACCAGATACCCCACCATACTGATATCTATCCCACATTTAGCAATACGTCTCTGAGTTTTCTGCCCCGACTTCCTCAAATTCCTGCTAACCCTGCCCACCCTGGCTCTTTCTCTTCTCTTCTTCCTCCTCCCCAGCAGACCCGTTTTCTGTCCTGTGTGAATTGACGCACAGCGCCTGGACCCCTGACGGCTGGCCTTCTTCCCCAGCAGGCTTGAAAAGAAATCTCCTTCACAGGCAGGCGAGAGGGAGGCGGCGGAAATCCACTTTACTTCATCAATGGCACTTCTTATCCACAAAACCTGACAAATAAGCAATTCGGAAGAATATCTTTTCTTATACTGATGACAAGACATATCCATGCTCAACTGACACATAACTTGCCATGATTGTCTGTCACCAAGGCTGGGGCCCTCTAAATTTCAATGTCAGGATCTCAGAAATTAGTCCTCTTCGGGACAGTCTTAGGGCTTTCACTTGTAAGCCTTCCTTGATTCTTGCAATGCAGTGATGATTGCCCGACCTGACCAACACTGGGCTTTTCCTGTTATTTGTGGCCATGCACAGCTTTCAGCTCTAGTGCACTGGAGAAATCACAAAAGCACACATTAGAAGGTTGTTCATGTGTGTGTGTCCGTACAAAAATACACACACACACACACACACACATGCGTGTTTCCAGTTTGTTGAAATCCCAACAACTAACCCTGCATTTTTAAAAATATTTGGCTTATAGAACTGATGAGATTTTGGACTTGGCATTGATGTGCTGATGGGACGACACCTTCAAAGGCTTTAGGATGCGTGAGGGGTGGGTGTGAACCTTGGGGACCACAGGACAGACTGTAGTAGGCAGAAGTTTGGTCCCCATGACTTAGACTCCTGGTGTTATGCCATGAATATGTTGCATAAGATGGCATAAGGGACATTTCTGATGTAATTATGCTATTCAGCAAATAACCTCAAGATATAAAGGTTATGCTAGATTACCTTGGTGGACCTAGTATAACCAGAGGACCCAGTGTAAGCAGAGGAAGCCAGGGAGATTCAAAGCAGGAGAGGTGTTCAATCGGCCATTGCTGGCTTTGAAGACAGAGGTGGCCATGAGCCGAAGAATGCGGGGGCCCCTAGAAACTGAGAATGACTTCTAGCTGCTAGCCAACAAGGAAACAGGGAATTCTAGCCTATCAATGCAGGGAACTGAATTCTTCCAATGCCTGAGTGAGCCTGGAGAGAGCGAGTCCTTCCCCAGAGCCTCCAGATAAAAGCACAGCCTGGTCAACACCTGGATTTCGGAAGCCCTGGGAAGAGAGTCCAGCCATGCCATGCTGGACTTCTTCTAAATGGACCTGGGATGTAACAAATTTGCATCGTAAGCCCTTGAGCTAGTGGTAATTTCTACAGCAGCAATAAAGAAATAACATACTTTCTCAGCCATTGAAGAGGAAAAGGCCCTCCTCACCAGCCAAGACAGTCCCAGGCAGGCTGGCCACCGCTGCTCCACTAGGAACAGGTGTGGTGGCCTTGAAAGAGAGGTTCATTTGCATAAGGTGCCCCTTGTGTGGCATCGTCACCACACTGCACAATATAATTCCACCTGCTGCATTTAAGACGTGCACTTTCAATGACATTTTACTTCACCCTAGACATTTCCCCTCTAGCAATCACTGTCAGTTAACGAATTTTACTTAAACTAAGACTAAGGCTGCAGATTTTTATTCAAATTCCTTTCTCAAGCAAATGATAAGCCTGGGGCTTTCACCGGGCTGGGTTCTCAATGGCTACGTGGGACCTTGGATGAGGGAAGAGGGAAAGCTGCCACATGATGGGGTTGGGGAGACCTACCACCAAGGTCAAGTAGAATGGATGAACTAGGTTCAAGAGTGACATGAGGAGGTGGAGCCAGGGCAGGTCCCTGGGACAATGGTATGCAGCCATATTGTTGTGCAATTTTTATTATTGGGGGCACACCTGCCACCTGCCCTCCCTAGCCCCCATTCTGCTCCATTCTTCTGTATTTATTCATTTTTATTGTAATTCTCCATTACAAGGGAGCACTGGAATATGTGTCTGCTTTGTCCACTGCTGCTTACACCCAGCTTCTAGAGTAGCACACATAGTAGGCTCTCAATAAAGTATTCATCAAAAGAAAAATTGAATGACCACGTTTAAGTTTCAAAAGATTGGAGGGGGCAAGAGTGGTTATAAGGCAGCCCTTTAGGAACCTAACCTAGCAATTCATTGGAGAGATGGCAAGGATTGGACTAAGGTAGTAAGTCTGACTCTCAGGCAGGACTATTATACCACATCACTTACAAATAATAATGCCATATATAATGTCCTTTGTTGTCCATGCCACACAGCAACTTGACTCTCACAGTATGTAGTAAAATAGTAAGTGATGGTTTCAAATATTTATTACATTTATTTTTAGTATACTGTATTTGCTTGTAAGATAGTGACATTTGAATTTTAATAATTACATTTTTATAGTTTGATATCTAAAACCCAGCTCAAAGAATACTGGAAAATTTCCCAATCAGCTGTCATGAGGCAAGACCAGCCAACTCCTGCGTACAACTCACACAGAAAACAGAGGCTCCAGGAATGCAGCTAGAAGCTTGGCCCACATAACTGGGAAGCTGGCCTGTCACTCAGAAAGGAATCGTAGTGGAAAACCAGGTCAGCATGGAGGGGGAGGTGTTCGGGGGGATCCTGGCCTTAGCATCAGATATGTCAAGCTGGACATGTCCACCCAACCGCCAAGTGGAGGTGGCCAGGCAGCAGTCAGTACACCAATGTGGGCCAGCTCTGAGGATGGCCAGGGATGCAAGGAAGATGTGGGCAGGGGCGGTGGGGGGGGAGGTCCCCCAGGGAGACGGCATCTAAGTGAGGAAAGAGGAGCTGGGTCGGGCATCGAGAGACTGCAGTGAACAGCTCAATAAGGCCCAGCCTGCAAATGACATTGAGGATGACCCGCCCAAGGGATGAAAGGGCCAGACGAGCATTGCCACAGGGGCTGAGCGCAGAGGCCGCTACGAGACGAGGCCAGCCACACCGAGAGCTACCAAGAGGCTGAAGTCAGAGAACTCATGGTGACCGGTGGCTTCAGGAAGACTGACTTCAGTGCAGCGTTGGGTGGGGTCCAGATCGCAGAGAACTGAGGACTGAACCCAAAGTCAGGAAACAGTGAAAATGTAATTTTTTTCTAGAAGCTTGGTATAGACTCACATGTGCAGTATCGTAGGGCTGAGGGAGTGTATTATTTTATGGGAAGTAAAAAACCTTGTTCAAGTCCAAAAGTCAATGGATAGCATCCAGGAGAAAAATACAAAAGTCACGGGGGAATGGAAATAAGTGGTAATATCAGGAGAAGTTAGGAGGATTCCAAAAATAGACCCACATGCATGGGCTTCATTATATGTTTAGGGTGACATTTCATATTATAGGGAATTTAACAGCCACTTAGAAAAATTATGAATTTGTATTTAAATTCGTAAATCAAAACAAATTGCAGAATTTTTTTAAATGCAAATAATAAAAGTATCATGAACAAACATGGATGAATTGTTTTTAATTATCTTGAAGTTCAAAAGGCCTTTTTAAGCATGATGCAAAACTTAGAAGACTTACGAGACGGGTAAATATGACACGATAATTTTTTAAATCTGCATAACAAGACACCATAATCAAAGTAAAAGACAACTAGAAAACTCCAAGAAAAATTACTTGGAACTCATATCACACACAAAGGGCTAATTTCTGGAAATAGAAAAAAGCATCTATAAAGCCAAAAAAAAGCAACAAATCAATGAAAAAAATAAGCAAAGAATATAATATTTCTCAGAAAAGAAAATTCAAATAGCTTGTAAGTGACATTCAGTGTCACCCCTTAGAAGAAACAAAGTACAAAATAAAACTACACTGAGGTCCCACTTATTATTTATCAGATTAAAAAAATAAAATGTTTGTTTACACACCGAATTTGACAAGGAGTAGAGAGCAGGCATTTTCATACATTGGCTGGTTCGAGTGTAAATGGCCAGAGCCTCTGTGGGCACAATTAGGTATTTAAAAATTACACATGAATGGACACTTTGAACTTGCAGTTAAACTCCTGGGAATTTATCATACAGCTTTGATGAACAATCTGCTATATTTTCTTCATTCTTAAGATGTATCTTAGAAATTTGAATGAGTTTTACTAACAATACTGTGGCTTAGTTTAATTAGTGGCATTTCTTTTCTTTTTTTAATGACACATAAAATAATAGTGTGTCTTATTATTTAGGCATCTTAGACTAGCTGATGTCAGTTTGTGGAACATTGTTCATCAGAGCAGGATTCACAAAACATGATGGAAGGAGAGCATGAAGCACCATATATAACTGCTATTATGTAATCTACAGCTGTAATCTTATTATATCTGCATTAATGGATGCATGTACTATTTACATATGCAT
>VMDR010006959.1:40000-42825 GCA_007922815.1 Macrotus californicus | reverse complement strand
TTGATTTTTTTATTATACTGATCACTGGGTATCAGTGATCCAAAGGTCATAAAACCACTGAAATAGATGACTGAGATACGGCAGGTGGGACAACTAGTAGGCAGGGTTTTATCCACGTGACTCAGAACGTGAATGAGGTGTATCCAACCTCGTCTTCCTGGAAGCCAATGTCCAGATCAGACATCCATCACTGTGAGATTTCGATTCAAAGACACGTGGGCCCTCATTTTCTGGAACAAGCATGGCTAAAGATCGAGAAGGGCTTCCCCAAACCTAGCTCTCAGAACTCTTCACGGTCAGCATATTTTTTCTAATCTGTCAAATTCAAAGAGATGTCTTCATGGTCCTTTCCAAAAACTGCCCAATTTTTTTGGTAATTTGTTGCCTATTCACATATTCTTTTATTCAACAAGTTTATCGTGAGTTGGTGGAAAACATTCTTTTAAATCTTGATAGGAATTCTAAAATAGATGTTTGCATTATTAGCACAAAAAGTCATTCTCGTGTTTTATTTCGTAGTCATGTTGTTCCAAGTGCTTATCACCAGGCTGCTTAGCCCTTACTAAGCTTCCGAGAGTAAGCAGAAAAAAATCTCTCTCACATGATTTACACCCTATAAAATAAGATTTCTTATTGATTATCTGAATATGGAACGTTTTTAGTAAATTGTTAATTACAAAAATATCCAGCCATTACTTTTCAGTATGGAATATCCAATTTTATTGAAAGTGTACATTACCTGAAATTTGAACAAGGACTTACATATGAACTTGTCCAAATATTGTATAAGCTAATTGCTTGGCATTTTAATTTAAAACATTCTCATTGACATTTATAGTCTAATTGTCAGTATTAAACAAGTGAAGTGTCTCTAAAACCCTGCTTGGACACCAAGGACAGTGTGTACATGATGAATGACCTACTGCGGTAGAATACGCAGATGAACCACAGAGGAGGCTGTGCATTAAACTCTCCTATTTTAATCTTTGTTGTCACAGCACCTGCATTTTCCAAATTCTAAGACAGAAGTACGTTCTGTCCTCAGCCATAAAATGGTTTGGAAACCAAGCTAACAACGGGAAAGGCTCCATGTTCACTGAGAACCAGTCAGCTCTGCCTTCGAACACTGTCTCAACAAACCCAGGTTTCTGAGACTTCTTTTGGATGGTGTACAGCAGACAGTGGCCAGGGTATTTGAATGCTTTCCGTCAGGTCATAGAGGAAACAATCATTCAAAAACTAGCCATTCTTTATAAGTTTTCATTTAATTCATTAAAAGTGAACAAGGCACATCTTGGGCCTCTGTTTAGCTTTCTGCCTGGGCAGATAGTGGGCAGCACATCTGACTTTATCCACAGGACAGCGTGGCATCCAAGCTGGTGAGCATCCTGCCTTCACTGCCCCTTCAGACTGAGTGCAAACTTCAGTGCTGACTGATAGAATGTGAATCCAGGTGTGTGACCATTTATCTCCCTGTAAGTTTTCTTCTATATGTATTTTAACATAGATCCTTTTGGACAAACATTATAGGATTTAATTATTAACCAGTACATTATTAATACTATACCACTTAGAAAAAAACTAATATTTATCTAGCACTTGTACTGTGCTTGTGAAATGTTATTATGCATTTGAGTTTACTTATTCCTCACAATAGTCTATGTGGTAAGTGGTATTATCCCATTTTGAGGAGAAAGAAACTGAGGGACAGAGAGGTGAAGTAGCTTACCCCAGGGGAGTAACTTTTCTATTGGCCACAGCTGGCAATCATACCATCTGTCACACACAGAACTGAACTGTAGGCCCTAAGCATTTCCATGAGCTAAGGCTCTCAGCAGCTTGCAGGCCTGGGGCCTTGTCCACCTACAGTCCTCCTGAGTCATCAGGACTGGACAGCAGCCAAGCTACACCCAAGCTCAGCTTAGATCAAAGACAGTGTTTGTAACATAGTGAGCACCGGGCAGGGCACTCACCGCCACTATTAGCATGACTATTAGCAGTGGCTATAGTGCTCTGTGGATCTGTAGAAATTAATAAACGTGGACGAGGAAGTGATGAAGACTACCATAAAGAACCACCATCTTACCTTTTAAAGAAGTCAGCCAATAACTCTGAATGACCTCTCACTCTGCAAAGAATTGTGCTATGGAGAACATAAACCTACTCATCATGGTTGCTCTTGCTCAGCTCTTACTGCATCCCAGGTGCTTTGACAAAAGTCAGGTCCATAGGCTACCCACAGAAAGCTTTGTATCAGAGCCTTTGCATGGCAGATAGAAAACTGAACCCACCATAGGTTAAGTCCTTCACTTAAGGTTCTTCTGCTGGCTAATTGATCTACCAAATGTAGCATTAGTGGGCTCCCTTGTACATATTATTGCATCTTCTTAACAAATAGGTACCCTTCCCATGAGGGTACCTTAGGTCTGTGTCATGGTAACAGTCAGTGAAATTGGAAAGAAAAACACAAATGCAAGACAATAACTGACAGGCTAAGGCATTGTGTAGTGACTGAGCAAAAAGGAAAAAGGACTCATGGACATGGACAACAGTGTGGTGATTTCTGGAGGGGGGGGTATAAATGATAGTGGAAAAAATACAATAAAGATTAAATTAAAAAAGATTTAGAGAAGTAAAAAAATACCCATTTAATCATTGCATTCATATGCCTTATAATTATGTTTATACTTCTAGATAGTACTTGTGTTTAAAATGTCCTTACTGTAAATAATTAAGCAAGCCAGAATAGCCCATAGGACTGTCCTTAGAGTTGTATTGGATAGGTGGGTACACACACAGACACTCACACCAAGCATGATGCATTG
>VMDR010006959.1:0-35000 GCA_007922815.1 Macrotus californicus | reverse complement strand
AGAGAGAGGAAAATACTAATTAAAAAGCACAAGAGGAGTAGAATCAGTTCTGTTTGTTTTCTTAAAGTTGTGCATACATTACAGGGTAGAGGGTGAGAGAGCTACCAGCAGCACTGGGCAGGTAGATGGAAGTAAGTTCACACCGGCCCACAGGCTTCACTCCTGCCTGGAAGTGAGAGACCCTTCAGCACAAGCCATTTCCTAAGGAGCCCTCTGCTGAGACATCACCATGAGCACCATGAGTCTAAGTGGCACACAGTGTTTTAGGAGGGGTCCAGGAAAGGGAAGTTCTGCTCAGCCAGGCAAAGTGTTTACTAAGCAAATGAATGAAGAATAAAGAAGAGGGTGTGGAATCCCAGTGAGGGAAAGGTTGGCTACTCTCATGAGGAGCAGTTGTGTTGAAAGGAAAAGATGGGAAAAAGTGAAATACAAGAAAGAAAATATAAGCAGTCCATTTTAAGGTGTAAGTGTGTTACAGGACAGAGGACACATGCTCATCACACAGTTAGTTTGTCAAGAAATGTAGGGAAAGCACAAGTCCTATTATCAGCAGCCACTGTGGTGGGGACAAGTTCTGAGAAGCTCCACAGTTAAGTTGGGGGTGGACCTCAGACTGCACCAAGGCTCTCAGTCTAGTGATCACTACACATTTACCGATTCTCTGTTGGTTAATCTATCACTAATCGGTCAGCAGACATCGATCTGTCCTTTCAGCATGAGGACACTACATTGTAAGTTTATCATGAGGTGAAGAATCCACAAAGCTAGAACCACTTTCTTTGCGAGCTAGGTAAAAAAAATGAAGCTGATGGCACCCCTACAGGACAAGACCAAGTTAAATCAATAGGACCAGTGCAAAAACAGATGGATACTGGCTAACAATGAAGGAAAGGCACTGCCATTTGGAGCATCAAAGGACATCCTAAGCTGGGGGTCAGATGCTGGCTTTTTAGTCTGGATGCTGGTTGGTCAAACTCTGAGAAGGCATTGGAGTTAGGGCTTCATCTGTTCTTCTAAATAGTGAGTTATATTTGCTTCTGAACAGTGACAGTCCATACCCACCTCTGGATAGCAAGAGTTTGTGAGGCTGTTGATGCCCAAAGATTCTTCATAGGTGGCTTTACCCTGTCTCACAAGCCTTAAGTTTTAAGTTTCTTGAAATTCTATGTTAAAAATATAAATCTAGCAGGTAGTTAAAGTTATAAGTGGAAATGTTGACTTGTTTGGGGAGGAGGGCAGAGGTCTGAATTCACAAATTATCTTTTCTCTTATAAATTGTATAATTTGAACCCCTGAGACTGGACCAGGGTCCACATTCTGTGTTCTTTTCTGCACATGGGTAAGATTTCAATGACACTGATGGGCATAGAATGTGTACCCCACTGCTCGTCATTAGTAAATATACACTGAATCTACTCATTAGAACCATTTCCCCAAGGTGAGGCTAGGATCCTGAGACCATGGTCCCCTTCAGCCTCGCTCCCCACTCCCTGTTCCCAGCACCACATTCATCTTCATCTTTGATTACAAAGCAAGCTCTGCCCATCAGAGATGCAATGGTGAAGGAGGATGAGGAAGATGTGGCCCAGAGCAGCTAAAGGACTCAGGCCCTCTGAATCACAAGGACCCCTCCATTAGTTCCTGTACATGCTCAATCTCATATGCCCTCCTTTAGTTTCTCCCATATAAGAGAAAAATAGAGGAGGGATGATCAAAATATGCTCTGGGTGGGGGAAAGTATGATGTGTATCAGTCTATCCTTTCTCCATGATTTCTGAGTCTTCATTACCACAGCGTTTGTACAATGAAAAGGGGAACACCCACAATAACACAGGACGTGATAAGCAGCCACACTGTGAATTTGTTTCTCTTCTCTGGTATGGATACTTAGAATATAAATAGAATGGGAAAGTCCATTAGAATAATTTAGTATTCATCATGAATTATAAATGACACGATGCACTGTTCATACATGTAGAATTTAAACTTGAAGTTTAGCCCCGTAAATTGGTTGTGGAATGATAACCATGCTGCCATTTTTTCCTGGGGCTGGCATGGGATTCTGCCTGGGCTTTAACCCCTTGTTTTGTATTTCTGAGCCTGGTGAGTGAGCCACTCTGTCCCCATGGCCCCTAACAGCCCAGAGAACGCAGATGCTCTTAGGCCTGGTGGTGGATGGCTCAGACGAGATCAGTCCATGTTTCCTCCCTGAATCCAAATTAGTCTCGCAGCTGGAGAGGCATCAGTGGCTGATAATGGCCTAACAACCTCCAGCACTAACAGATATGACCTGGGCAGCAGTGACAGGAATGCGAAATTCAGCGTCCTCTCAGCCTGGCATGCTGGGCTGAGTGTGTGAATTAAGCCATGGGAGCTGGAGCCACCTTGAAAAGGAAAATGTCCTAAATTGAAAAGAATAAGGCAAATCAGTATGTGGTAGGTTACAGACCATCTATGAAACACTAGCTAATTCTCCTCCAGCACCCAAGGAAAAATGTGTTTTTTGGGATGCTTAAATAATGGTGAGCTTTGCCATTTAGGCTGCTCATTGAAGGAGGAATCGTCTCTTCATGCGATTTTGTACCCAACTCCTTGTCCATTCACACCTGTCACCTGCATGAAGAGTCCATGAACCATCAGAGCTCTTGGCGAATGCTGAGCCTTCTGTCAATCACTGAAGACAAGCAATGCCAGGTGGTATTTTCCTGGTGTGCTGTTTTTGGAAAGGGTTTTGTTTTTTTTTTACTCAAAACTTACATGCTTATTGCTTGCTCAGATCTCATTCAGTGAACACTCATTGGGTATCTCTCAAATTTACTGGGAAGTTCCCATGAGGAGCTCCATTCCCCAGCCAGAGAGTGACATGGGATGGTGCCATGTTACTAGAAATGGGCAGAGGGATGCACTGCAAGAATGTGGCTGCATGACATTCAACATTGCCCTGGCCTGGGAAGGTCTTCTGCTCTGCATTCATATGAACTTCACTTTCCCATAAGTAAAAGGCTCTGGGTCTCTTCACCTCTGTAAGACAGCAACAGATATGATTGTCTTACACAAATAAAATAGCAGAATGTTCCAGTGGCATGTGGACCACCCAGTCCCTGAGATTGGAGCCATGATTCTGGAAAAGTCTCCCGTACGTCTCAGATGCCTTCACAGACTCATCTGTGAAGCTTGAGCATGTGACCCACCCAGCACAGGGCCTGCCCAGTGATGTCTGGAGTTTGATACCCAGGATAATACACAACATAGAATATCTCTCATAAAAAGACCTTCTACTGACTGAGAAATCACATCTAATGCTTGACAGTGGTGGTGTTATGGGAAACATAAAACAATCGGAGAACAAGTTCATTGTGTTTTTGGATTTCTATTTTCAAAGAAAACTAATGGTTTCTACATGGTGTAATGATAGTTACAGAGAAGACATAATTTTAATTTTATCATGAAAAATACACAATGAAAAATATACTCATGAAAGGCAATATATTTTATTCACAAAGAACAGATTACCACAATGTCTGTGCTGCACCAGTCCCTGGCCCAGGGAGCAGAGGTGCACGGATAGGAACAAGGCAGGGCCCGGGGCCACTTCCATCTGACGCTGACGGGGCTTCAGTGGGTCACCAAGGCCACCATTAAGTTGTCAAACTGCCTCCAGTGACACCAGCAGCCCACTCACAGGGGAAGCTCCAATTTCTCAAATATCAAGGGACACTGAACAGTGATCTCTCTGTTCGAGGGACATTGAACAGCACTCTGAAAAGCCCTCCCACCACGTCTTTTCCCGGCCTCTGCACCACCCTTCCGCTGCCTGCTCATCCTCACCTGTATGCCGCTAGGCCTCCCCGCACTGAAGATACATTTCAGTGGATTTTAAGGGCCAAAAACTAGATATTAGAAATCCTACTCAAGAAAAAGGGTTGATTATGCTGAGAAGGATATTTGAAAGAAAGAAGTGTAGTTCAGAAATAAAGTCTTCTAGAGGTTAAAAAATCACAAAAATAAATAGAGACCAGGGAGAGTAACAGGATCAGAGTCCAGTATGCTCCATGTGTGGAAGACACCATGGAGACCCGACCTCACCGATGCCAGGAGGTACCTGTACTGTGCATTTTTGCTGGCCAAGAGGGGAGGATGGTGGGGAGGGGGCTGAGAGGTCCCCTACTCCACCCTAGAGCTAGCAGCCAGCCAGCTTGGACCTGAGCAGACATAGCTCTGTTTTCCCAGGAGAGTCGGGGCTTGTGAGGATCACACTGGCAACAGGTGTGGGGTTGAACCTTGCCTCAGCCCCTGAGTGTCTCTGCCTGTGCAGCTTCAATGCCCTCTTCTGGGAGCCCTGTACTCAGTGAACATGGGAAGAATAACCGTAGACCCAGGCAGCAAGAACAGAAGCCAGAGAAGGCAGGCCTGATGCAGGTGTCAAAGAAGGAGGTTGGGCATCCTATTCAAGGCTTTCTTATGGTGTGTTGTGGATTGAATTGTGTCCCCAAGCTAATATGTTGAAATCCTAACACTTGGTCCCTGTGAAGGTGACTGTACTTGGAATTAGGGTCTTTGCAGATACAATTAAGATGCAAGTTGAGATGATACTGCATTCGTACCTCCCCACTAAAACTTCTCCAGAAGGGCGTTAGTCTATTTCCTGCCTGGTCTGAACCACCACATTGGTCACTGTGCTCAGTCACTGCACCGTCAGCTGCCTGGGTTGGCAGTGCTGAACAATCTGTGTTTACTGAGCACTTCCTGCAGCCAACAGTGCTGACCACCTGCATTTACTCTGGGGACACCATGGGTAGTTGGCATCATGTCTTGTGAAATGTTGAGACGACTGAGGTCAGTTCATTTATGAGGTCACACAGCAGCCTACCCTTCATATTGAAGTATCCCAGCTCTACTTTTCTCCTGTGCCGAGCACCCCCTGCTCCAAACCCTGTCTTCAGTCCTCTGTATCCTCTAAGCCCCTGTGAGAGCTCAGCCACACTCACCTCTCTTCTGCCTCTATGGCAACTCATTACAGCAACTTGTGCCCTGGTCCTGCTGTTCTACTGAGGGCCTACTCCGTATCCTCAATTTCCTGTGACATCCCTTGAGCCCCTCAACCCAATGAGTTGAACTCATTACCTCCCCCCTCCCAGGGTGTCCTCCACCACAGTTATTCATCTTAGTCAGTGGCACCACTATTCCTTCTTCATCCAGGTTCAATATTTTGACCTGATATTGACCTTGGCACTCTCTTCATGCAGGTTGGCCACCACAACCTGTTGTTTCTCTAAATGTTCTCCAGGAAGCTCCTCTCCTTCACATCCACAGACACAACCTGGTTCTTCTGACTGTTGGCTGGACAGACTGTGAGCATCCACGTAAACCTCTGTCCTCCCCCATATCCGTTGCCTGTCACTCAGAGCACATATGCCTATCTTGGGCAATGCAGACTCTGTCACCCCTACACCATGATCACCCTCTCTTCTTCTACTGCATCTCATCTGACAGTTCTCTCAGGGTTGATCTTCTGTTCTCATTGGATTTTGTCCTTGACACACGTGGAAATTCCTGTTATATTATTAATAATGTACATGGTGTTATTTATTGAATTCTTAGTCCATTTATTACTTATTACTGCTAATTCCAACCCCAGCCCTGCAAGGTGCTTGCCATCATGTTCATGCAAAACTATCAGGAAACTGATGCTCAGAGACATAATCATTATCCTTAGTGGGAGTGCAGAGAGGATGTGATGCACCCCTGGGACCTCTGAGCCCATGATGCAGGGCCTTCATCTTCCCCTTGACCCAGGCTGTGCCCATCTCCTCTCCCATTTACACATCACAGCCCAGACTACGGTCTCCCTCCTTCAGAACTCACGTCCCAAGTGCCCATCCTACTTCATTGCCCCTTTTTCTTCGAGCTTTTCCAGTCTTGAGAATTAACATCACATTTTATACATAATACTATCCAATATGTATCCAGCTCTAATTATTTCCTGGTGATTTGTGATTATTTGTCCAACTTTGAAGACTATGTTTGCATTTATAGGGTCTGGTGTGATAATATTGGATGAGTGCAGGTGCCCAGGGACACTTGTAGGTTTATTTCCGCCCCCCATTTGCTTACATCACAAAGACTGTATCTCTATCCATGTGGTGGGCATTTGTTTATTTATGTAGATTACCCTAGACCTTCTCCTCCAGACATCTCACCTTCAAGATGTCCACCAAAGAGAGAGAGAGAGAGAAAGAGGAAAAATCCTATTACTATCAAATTGAAACCTGACCCCTGCCTAAGAAATATAATCTCTGCTTTGCTTTGCTTTGCAGGGTAAAAGATGGGCTCTTCTCTCTGCTCTCCTCTGCCTGCCTGGTAGCTCAGTCCTGCCTCCTGGGGGGACGGACCATGGACACAGAGGGTAAAGAATGGATGCCATGGGTGTAGAGGGCCATGTGGAGGAACTAAACATGCACAGAGGCCCAGAGGAGCCTCGGTGCAGTGGTGGCCTGACTATGGGCAACCCCTGAGGGTCAAGGAACCCCACTCACCCTGAGAGAGCTCCTGGTGCTCTGGGACATGAGAGCTCCTATACATCTCATGACATGTCATTGTTGTCCCTCCCAGTAGAATTTTGTGAACATGCACAGGGGTAATGAATACATTGATTTTTTTAAAGTATATTATTGAATATGCACCACTATGCTTTAACCAAAAGTTGCCCCACAGAGGGGAGAGGTTTGTCCTTGTTTTTAATGATGTGTTAGAAGAATGGTAAACATGGGAAGGTAGAAATGTTGGCACCCTTGAGCCTCCACCTGCTCCTCTGCAGCTGTGTATGAGCTCTGGAATAGGTTGTGGACTTGGTCCTCATCCTCAGGAGAAAGTTGGATTCAAAGTAGCTTTACCAAAAAATAGATTTCACTGGGAGTTTTCACAGCTGTCTCAAAATCCCTCCAGTTTTGGGTTTTGTCTTTGTTTTTCACTTACTTCAGTAGGCCACAATGAGATACCATCAAATACTTGGGGAAAAGCCAGCCCAAGTTTATAAAAGTCTGAGCATCTAATTTGAAACACATCAGCTCCCACTTTAGGAAGGAGTGTGCCAGGGGTTGGGAATGTGACTCTGGGTGCTTGCTGACTGTGAGGCCTCAGTTGGGTTCCCACAGTTTATAAATTCAGCATTCTCAACTGTAAATGGCAATGACCACAGCACCTACCACACAGTATTCTTGTGACAGCTTACCAACATGTGAGCACATGGGAAGTTCTTAGTACAGGGCTCAACCCACATGCAGTTATTAACACCTGATATTCTTCATAATAGATTACTAGTATTTGAGTATTTCAAATACAAGTTCTGCATTCATTGGGTAATTGGCATGGTTGCATTTAGAAGCAAAAAGTTATGTACCAAATCCATGTTGACATTTTTTGAAAGACAGCTTCTACTCAAACTTTATATTTCTACATCAAACTTTATGTATAATTTATGTATTCTCTGGAAGCTTCATAGCCTTCCCTATGAGCTACACATTTTATCCAATCCCTCTGGACAAGAAACTTGGGATGGAGGAAGAAGTATGAGTGTGAGCACCAGAGTTGGGTGGGAACTCTGGCTCGAGGATTCTTTATACTTGCCTTAGTCAGGGATCTCCAGAGAAATGGAACTAACAGGAGAAGTGTATGTGTGTGTGTGTGTATTATATGTACAGGGTTCAGCAGAAGTAACACAATTGAGTGTGGTTGGTAGAGTATGTGAATGTCTCACATGAGATGGACAGCAATTTGAATACTTCACCTAAAAAGTCATATGGCGTGCTTGAGTGTTATATTGTTATGTTGCAGAATTACATGCTTACTATTTTTTAATAAAAGATTTGGTATTGATTGCCAGCTCATGAAAAAATGGGCATTATTTGTGCTGGACACGGTATAGGTATGAATATATATAAATTTAAAAATCACAGAAATAAATTTTGTATAATAAATTATATCTACATATACACACATAATTGGTGTGTGTGTGTATATATATGTACACACACACACACATACATACACACTGGCACTTAGTGGTATATTAATTTACCAAATTATTGAGAGTTATTGAGATTTAGCAAATTACTGGAGATTCATTATAAAAAATTGGCTCACACGATTATAAAAGCTGAGAAGCCCCAAGACCTTCCATCTGCGAGCTGAAGGCTGAGGAGAGCTGACGGTGGAGCTCAGAGAACTGGAGGCAGGTGATGAAAGCTGAGGCCGAGGGCAGAAGACAGATGTCCCAGCTCAACAGTCAGGCAGAGAGAGCAAATCTGCCCTTCCGCTGCCTTTCTGTTCTGTTCAGGCCCTCGGTGGATTGGATGATGCTCTCCCACATTTGAGAGGACCATCTGCTTTTCTCTGTCTATGGATTCAAATGTTAATCTCACCTGGAAACACCCAGAGGTACTGCTTCACCAAGTGCCTGGGCACCCTGTGATCCAGTCAAGTTGACGCTTAGCATTAACCATCAGGCCACTGTACCAGGAACGCCTGTCCCTCAGCCAGGGACACATCTCTGACAATATTTTTATCCTAAAGTATCTTCCTATGTGGTTCGAAATCAACTGTCAGTGCAGCCAAGCCAGGCAGGTCCTCGTGGATTCCACATTAGTGGGCACCAAACACCATGAGAGTGAAAGAAAAAAGAACACGGGCTCAGGAAATGCACAGCCGAACGTCAGCAGCCTCCTTTCTCTTCACGTCCCTCTCCTAGCAGAAGCCCAGAATGACCTTGCTCAGGTACGTGGCCCATGAGCCTGTGGATAATGACGTGCCTGGTCTCTGAGACCTCCTCGTGCCTTCATCTAGATCTTATTAAGCAAAACATAAAGACCTGATCCCACAGCTGACAAGCGACTCTGTGGCCATAAGTGCTCACTCATGTGAGGTAGATGAACTCCCTCGAAGCTTTACTCATTAATTTGCCCCATTGTAAAATGTCACTGACTACATGGGGATGTCTAATGTCTTAAATTTCTAATCTAACTGTTAGCAGCACTAGAAGCACTGCCTTACCTTGATCCTAGAGCAAAGCACGCTTCACAGGACCACGCCAAAACGGCAGCCTCTAGCATCGTCTGATAAAGCATATAGCATAAAGCTAGGTTCCACAAATGCCACCCAACTGCTATGTGATTTCTATCTTCTGTGGCAGGCAAATGAATTCTGTGCCATTATTATTAATATCAGTTAGTAGTTTCAAATCTTTTGCCCAAGTAAATTTGGGCACCATTTAATAATTTTTTTTTCCATAAAAAAATCACCTGATAATATTGTGTCCCATCTCTTCATTGTAGCTATTTTTGGAGATGTTGGAAGCATGTGAGATTGAAATGAGAATTTTGAAAGCTAAAACTTTCTTTTCTTTCCTTTTTTAACCAAAAATTACATATTTTTCAGTGGTAGAATATGATTCATGAGAGGAATTTAGTTTGGGACTCTTTCCTCGTGGCACAAACTCTAGAACATTCTCTGCACCGAATTCACTTATTTTGTTTAGATGAATCCTCAGACAACTCTGCGGTTTGGATCTCACAGAGTTAGAGTTATAAACTGTTGAGTACTGTGGGGGGTTTCTGGGATGCAGGTGTGTTTTTATGCAAGTTTATAAAAACTTTGTTAAGCCTTTGTTCTCCTTCCTCTTCAGTTCTTTAAAGAATGCTAATAGTTCCTTTCCTAAAACTCTTCCCTCAAACTGCAGCTGTGACCGGTTGTCCAAAATCCCAGAGTTGTCTGTGTAGAAGCAGAAGAATAAACCCCATGGCTCCTCCATGACACCACCTGGAATCCTGACTCACCTCCCTCGCATAGTATCCTTAGTTCAGGCTTTAAAACGCAGCTGGTTATCCACCAAAACACAAACTGAAGTTGCTGCTTTCTGGCCTAACACTCACAGTGTCTGTGCAATTTTCCACAAGGCAGACCACCCCTCCGTGGACCCTTGAGGTCCTCCCTGACGCTTGCCAGGTGCCAAGGCCCACTTATGTACAGGGCCCCAAGTTGCCACCTGGCTGTTTGTCATGACTTGAGTATCTGGAAAATTTCTTGTTGGTTTCTAAGGCCAGTTCTCTGCTCCCACAGGAGTCTATATCCAAAATGAACACCCCGCACAAACAGGTACATATATATCATTCCATGAGGTTAAGCAATGTGTGTACAACTTCTTCAGGGCACCATATAAGCAGAACAGAGCTTCCCTGTCAGCATCGGTCAATCACACACCAGGTGGCACATGTAAACAGACAAATAGACAGTGCAGGGCACCTACTACCTAGGACGGTACATCCAAGTTATATAAAATGACAGGTGATGCAGAAATGTAAAATATGTGAAGAGATGGGCCAGCGTTCAGCTCCTTGGAACCCTATGCAACCATGAGCTCATGATGCTGCAGCCTCAATTATGGGGGCTCTCATATTTATCCTGTCTGTTTAAATATTGCATATATAGTGCACATTTAGATAAGTCTGGTTTTGAGTGACACTCTCAGAATGGTTGTACTAAACAGCAAACAGTATTTGAAGCAGTAATTTGTAATAAAGAACACAAGTCTGTAAGTATAATTGATTTTGTTGCATTTTGAACATATGGTGTTGATTTTAACATATAGTATACAATAAACATTTTTATAAGAAGCACATATCTTTTTAAAATATAGTTTACATGGTGATGAAATATTTGTCATATAATAGGGGAAAACGGGGAATACAGTTTCCCCACAAATAGAAAAGTCATCCGTGAACCTGGTCCACCACCCAAACAGCAAGGCAAGGAGCCCGTAAGTGCTGAGAGCTTCAGACGAGGACATCCGCCTCACTGGTCCTGCCTGCTTAAAACCTTGCCGCCAGCTCCAAACCGGGTAAAAGAAATCACATTTTCATTGTTATTGCATAATTAGTCCACTTGCCTACATTTATAGTCTGCTTGGCTTAAGAAAAGATCCCCGATGACTTAAAAAGACAATTTGTACATTATCCTCATTTTGTCATTCTCCAGAGCAGGGTGTAGCGGCAGGTCTGTGATTGAAGAAGCCGTCGCAAAGTCCGGGGGTCTTTCGACTTGTCTTGAGTCCAACTCCTCTCTGTATTGAGTGTTGACGGACTAGAGCAGTCATTTTTCTCAAAACATGCCACATCACCCAGGTTCTGTAGCGCGTCCTTCTCTACAAATGCAGCCCAGCCGAGTTTTTGTCAGTGCTGGAGCATGTGGGGGAGCCCTGGAGGGACAGGCCCATGGTGTTTGGGCCGGGTCTCTGGAGCACAGGGCAGTGAAACCCACGTGGATGGCTGTCAGCTGCACCACCTTCATTTTCGCTCCGACTACCCTCCAGTTATCAACCTCCTCTCCACTCAGCTGTTGGAATTGGACTTCACATTCAGATGTCAAAGTTTCTCCATATGAGGGGTCATCTCCTGCTACTGTATCAAGAATGCTCTCTCTGCAGAAAGAGTCAGCACCATTGTGTGGTTCTGCAAACTGTGTAGGGGCCATGGGTTCGCGGTGTCATGACCATTGCCAAGTCGGAGCAAGCAAGCAGGGGCCCAGCTGCTGTGTGTCCATTTTCTCATAGCGAAGCAGATTTTAGAAGGGTGCTGAATTCAGGAGATACAGTAAGAACGTAAGTAAAGGCATCATGCAAATGATGGCTAGGATGCATAAAAAGAGACTTAAATGTGGGTCACAAGTGCATGAACGTTTAAGTATTTAATTATTCATAATTATCCAATTATCTGAATGTGCCAGGAGTCCAATGTGAAAGCCTCACATTCTTAGTATATTTCACATAAGGTATCACCCATGTTAGGGTTCTCTGATGATAATAGCATAGCTGGAAATGGTTTTGACCTTAACCGTTCTTTTGCTGGAGACCACAAGGCAGAGAAGAGAAAGACTATACCAACCAACATTAAATGCACTATTGGCCTATTATTCTATGCTTATACTCTCAGTTTATATTGTCCTATACTAGGGTCCTATAAGAAGATACATGTCTCGGCTCTTAGAGCATCACCTAGCCACAGCAGGATACAGTAATAGTGACACATGACCCTATATGACTCCGAAGCAATTTGAAGTTAGGTTGACTTTGCTGTTTTTAAGGAAATATAAACATATTTAATAAATGTGGGAAGAATTTCATTTTTTGTTCATGCTTCCACTCTTAGGTGAAGGTACAATTTACCTGGAATATATAATACCTGTGGACTCCCCCTCCCCTGATTAGGTGAATGAGAAGTTACTGTAATTAAAGCCATACCGGGCAAGACTCTTGCTGGAATAAGAGCTACTGGTTTATGGGATAGCTCATCAAGTTAAGTTGGTAGCAGTGGACAAGATGAGTCCCCAGAGGTGACTCAGAAAACAAACCTGTGCAGGCAAGAAGGGGATGTCAATAATCTGCTCCCTGCTGTCCCCTCTCCTCCCTCTGGTGACTGGACCAGACTCCTCCCCTGTAGGCAAAGCAGCTCTCTATTTCTCCCTCCCCTTCAGCATATTCTAGGCAGGCAAAGCTCTGGATTTCAAAACACTGATAGTTGCCGAAAAGAGGACCCAATTGATTGATGACATTGGAGGTGTAGGAAGATCATTAACAACCCCCACTCTGACAGCATAACTGCACTGTTCACAGTGTTGAGAGTTTTAATTAGTGTTTCAGTTTTCAATACTATTTAAGGCAAAAAGTACAGCAACGTATGTCAGATAGACATAGAGGGAACAGAAAAAGACAGAGTCTTCTGAAATAAAGCAGACATGTAGAACTGTGAGGGAGCTGGACAAAGCCCAGGGAAAGCCCGTGAAGACCCAGGAGAAGCAGCAGATATACTAAGACCAAGGAACCATCGGTCAGTATGCTAGCATCCAGAAAGTCACCAAGTCACAGTTAACTGTACCTTTTTTTTCCTTAGGGATTTATGAAATAATTAAATTAAGAAAAAGTTCAATTGTTCCACCCATATTTAATCCCCACCCTCTCCAAAACTCCTTCTCTTTGTAATCAATTAATGCATGCTGCCTTCCATTTTTAAGTGATGGAGCATTTATTCATATCCCAGTTGAAAAGGCAATTATTAACAGTAGGCTGAACCACATAAAACAGCCTATATTTGGCCTTGCTGACCCTAAAACATGGCAATTTTTTATGTTCAAATTAATATGCATTTGGATGCCTTCTCCAGTAATAGAAGAAACATCCTTTCAAAGACTGCACATCGCCAAGGCATAATCTGCTTTCTCAAAAATTAGCCACTTCCAAGCCAGTCAGTGACCCAGAGCACGAGCCACGTATGAGGTTGTGACAAGACCATTTTTTACATGGAGTTTGCAAAGGCAATGGAAGTACAGCGATGAGAAGCCAGTGGGTGTCAGGAGATGCAGGGAGTAGAAAAATGAAGTCTCAAGTAAACTGGGTGAGAAGTACATTCCTTTTGATTGTTGTCTCTTGCTTTTTAATGTTCTCAGAAAACGACTGTATCTTTCAGAGTCTCTCAAGGATTTTTAGATAAAAAGAGAGGTTTTATCTTTGCATGTCTATAAGCAGTGAAAAACCCCAGAGACCAAAACCTACAGGCAATTCAAATAAACTAAATCCGATCAAGGTAATATCAATGCCAGAATTAGAAGAAAACCCAGAGAGAATATCAATAACAACATTAAAACAGCAGGTTTCAACTGGAATCAATAGGCAGAATAAACAGAAAAAATTAAGTCACAAAGTGTTAGTAGATAAAAGCTCCCCACTCATTAAAATTCTGTTTGTCTTTGCGTCTTTTCATCAATGCACCTATATATCTGTGCAAGTGTATCAAAGTTTGTAATGTAAAAGAATGATGAAATAATCTAATTAATTTCCGGTGTCATTCCACATATTTCTTTCAAGTCAGAACTGCAATATTAATAATGGTTTGCAATTTAATAAAATATCTTTATGTCCTATTAACTCATATATCAGCTTGTTATAAAAGCCACTTTCTATCAAATAGCTAAACTTCAAAAGAGTTTTGCTTTGATCAGGAAAAAAAGCAGGTTCATTCCATTTGTACTGAATAACCTCACTCAGTTTTATAGAAAGACAGTTGTCTGCAACTGCCGTTCACTTACAAAAAATATTCCAACTGGCAAGAAATGAAAAAGAAGATATTGAACAGCCAGTGAACTAGGGAAAGCTTGCTTTTTTCTTCAGCAGGCAAATGAGAGAGGCTCCCAGAGCATCTCAGCTCAGTGGAGAATCCCAGGGGAGATGTCAGCTTGAACCCACCCAAAGCACAGACAAGAGGAATCTCAAAGCACAGACAGGAGATCCCAGGGGAGGGGCTCTGCCATACCAACACTGTCCCCTCCCAGAGCCTTTGCTATCTCATCCCAGGCTTGGGTTAAACTCCCTGCCCCATGAACCTTGGTGTGGGGGTCTGCTCCAATCCGCACATGTCCCACAAAGTCTAACCCAAATCTTCCAACGTGGCTGGTCACTTCCAGGGGCTCACAGCTTCATCCACTGAGGAGGAGCACCTCCTTCTCAGCGAGGCTGCTCAGTGGGTGGTATTTATGATGTGCATGTTGGAGTCCTCAATTCCAGAGACAGCTGGGCATGAGGAGGGTGGTAACTAATTAACTTTGGAACCAGATAGTGTCAATGTTTCTGGAAGCTGAATGGATCATCTACCCAAACTTTCTTACTTTACAAATGAGAAGGATGAGCCCCAAAGAGATGAACTTGCACTTCTAAATCACAGATATGGTGACCACACCAAGAACCACATACTTAAATCCCCCTCTGTCTCCCCGCTCAGGCCTTCGATGTTATTTTTAGTACGAATAGATATAACACCCTTCTTGGATCAGGATGAGAATTATATCTATTCTACAGCAAATCTGTATTTTATTTGACAATATTTGTCTCATAACTGATGCAATACGGATGCCTTAGGGAGAATCTATTTGTTTCCATGATCAGTAAGACAAAATGCTGACCAGTTTCTCCAAATGTAGCCAAAAACACTTCATAAAACTGGTGGGAAGCAGGGCATTGGATGAATCCTCATCTCATTATCTCATTAGACTCTTCCAAATTTCTGTGAAAATGGTTTCGGTTCTCTGGTCTTAGTCCTCACCAATGTTTTTCAATTGTGAAGTGCGTACTCTGGAGCTTGAATTCAGTGACAGCCCCTCCCCCTGGCGGGTCTGCGTTATCTCCAGCCTGATCAAAGTACTATAGCGCAGAGTGGCTGAGCTCCATTCCAAAGAAAACTGAACGGCGTTGGCTCTAGCCCTTCTGAGTCAAATTCTGCATGTGATAGAAATTAACTGAAGGAAGTTCCGTCAAAAAGAAAACAGTGGCAAAGTTTTTCAAAACACAGGTTTCCCAACACCACAGAGATTAAGTGAAATTGAGCCATCACGGTGAAGCCTTACCTTCTGTGTGATTGTGTGAGGACAGAGCCTGGTTCCTGGTTGCAGCTCAGCACCTGCAGTGCATCCTGCTAGTCAGGGGAGCACATCCACTCGGTGAAGAAATGTGTGTGCTTCCACGAGTACTACAGATTTCTGTTGTACGACCATGGCCTTTCCTAGTGGCTTCTCTGAACGTTCAAGGATATTCATGAGCTGAGAAAGAATCTGTATGAAAAGACCTGAAGGCACAGCCCTCACTTACTATAACAGGATCCTGGGAAAATAGCACATCCAAGCCTGGGCACCCAATTCACACAGATCAAGTAAGGAAGTGATGGGCAGACCAGCCCTGAACTGGAAGTGACAGGGAAGAAGATGCATACACAGAGTGCATTTTGTGACACTTTACACAAAGTACTAAAGAACATAATGAGCTGTTTTCAATATGTAATAAACATATGTATGCATATATCCTTTCTTATCCATATGTAGAGATCTCACTATGTCTGCGCTTATAGTTAAACATCCCACCCAATGCACAAGGCATCTCCACGTGGGGCTGGAGCAGGGTCAGGGCTCCAGAGAGGGGTGTGTGCCTGCCCATGAGAAGCCCAAACTGGAAGCAGGTCCTGCCTGACCCAGCCGCTTACTTCTCAGGCCTGCTTGCCTATTTCTCAGTGTGGGCTCCAGAGAGAAATATTCTCTTAACAAGTAAATGTTCTGCAGGCTGACTGGTGTACTGGGCCTCTGCTCACACATTCAACTTGGCTCATTGAGTTCCTATTATAGGCCCATTATCTTAATAAGTCCACCACTTTCTGCTAAATACACTAATTCACAAGATGGCACAAGGAATTCAGAAAAGGAGTCTGGAGCTGCCCCTCTCTGCAGCTGACCATAGGGAAACCAGACTGTCTCCAGCAGGAGAAGACAGATTGGAAGCCGGGTGGCCTCAGACCCGGGCGTCTGTCCTGAGGTCCCAAGTCAGCTGGTTAGCAGCACGGGAGCCCCGGTGTTAGGGTCCTCCAGGGTTGAAAGGGAAGGAGGCTTTGCTTGAGAAGCAGCTTCTGCCTGCACAACTCTGAGAACTTGCACACAGTTCTCCTGAGACACCATGGCTGCTGGTGCCAGGGTTTTCAGACCTCCGGCTCCAGCCCGGAAACCACAATGTTGGTGCTGGTGCAACCAGGGTCACCACTGAGCTCATCCCAACGCTCCTCTGGTTCCCTTGCTCACGTCTTCTCCAAGAACTAGCCTCCAGGGGTCCACATGCTCGTGTTGATCAAGGGGTGAACGTTTATGGAAAGTTTAAGCAAAATGTACGTAGCTGTTGGTTCTGCCTTAAAGATCAGTGGGAAATTCTTCCTGAGGTGCTGTGCTACGATTTATACTTTCCCATGGGCTGGGTTTGACTACTGAGCCAGAGATTCATCGTTAATATAGCAGAGAAAAAGAAAACTAGCTAAATTAGTGATTTGATCACTAGTAATGTGAGAGCACTCTCAAAACAAAATGTCGTCTATGGCAAAGAGGGTCTCCACGTCAGGATAAATTATTTTCTTCCCTCTTAGCCTCATCCTTCCCTTGTAAAACACCTGCTCTGTGCACACTGGGAAGTTTAAAAGAAGGTAAAGATGGAAAATAAGTAACAACTGGGCAGGAGCATGATGTGTCCTGAGTGGGGTGGGGGGGACTGGAGGTCTGGCTGGGGGCCTCCTCAGCAAACCAGCTGCTTGTTCGGGTGACCGTGCCTTCCCTCTGCTACTCTAAGTAAAGCAGAAACCTAAATCAGATATAAAATATATTTTTAACTCTAATCCTTTACTATATTTGACTGTGTATAGTATTGTGGTGTGCAAAGAAAAATCCTCAACTCACTGAGCCCTTTCCGTCTTTCTCCTTGGTCTCTGGATCTTTCCATTCCAGAATCCCTCCCTGGAACAGCTGACTCACAGCACAGCCCAGGTTTCATATACAAACCCCCACTTCCCATCCTGCCCAAATGGCCTCAGACCCAGTGAGAGCTCAGAGCTGTCCAGTGACCCAGACAGAGTGTATTACTAAGAACCCTATAATGTTAGGATCATATTAATGGAACACAAACCTTCATATTAATGGAACCCCAACCTCTCTTTTCACCAGTGAGTAAACTGAAGCTCAGACGTTTCAAATGACTTGCCAAACTTCTCAGAAAAGAATAAAGGCCAATCCTGGATCTCAGCACCCAAAGGGACTTGCTGATCTGTGGCTCTATGGGTTTCCTCCCCTACACATCACAATGCCCATCCTGAGAGAGAGCAGATAACATCCCTCGACCTCACTGATGTATCAAAGTGTTTGGCTGTTAATGTTGGGACAGAGCTTCCAGTGAATTCTCACATTTAACTTGACACAAGACACTGGGTGCTGAAGAAGCTCTTGCACCATTCAAGGGGCATTTGAGGAGTGGAGGTAGCATTTCATAAGAGTCCAGCTAATTACATCATCTTTCTTATCATATAAGACTCATTATGTGATTAGGAGGTTAAAGGGCTGAGATGATTCCCCTTTGGCCCACCGCATATATTTTGGCCTATGCAGTCTCTACAAAAGCCCCTAGCTGTATAATAAGACAGGAAGGTGCCACTCCGAAGCACAGCCTGGCTGGTGTCCTGCATCCATCCCACAGCCACAGTTGGGGAACCCTGGCTGCGACTTGGCTCAGAGCCTGCACTGGCACTGGCTCTCGAGGTTCAGTTCCTTCATCCCAACTTTTCACCAGACAGTCCTCTGACTTTAAGCACCTGTGCTCTTTATTCTGAGTACCCTCCCTCTGCTATAGGTGCCACATAGCAACTTTGGGTGCCAATGCAGCATTGTTTCTAAGGACAGAGTCCTGGAGAACCTCAAAGGAGCTTTGCCCAGTAGCCACCTCACCATGAAGGTGGCAAGTCAACCAGACCACAGCATCAGCCATGGAGCCCAACCTGCACGAGGGTACAGGGACTGGACCTGACTCATTTCCTTATCATCCTCTACACACACCTAATGCCACCCTGCTGATAGCCCCTCCCATGCTAGGAACCCTCTCTGAGCTCCACTCAGGAATCAGGCTGAGGGGCTCATGGACTTGAGCAAACAAGTCATGCTCCAGCTTTCTGCACTCACTGGCCATGCAGACACCTGGAGGTTTCCCAAGCCTTGTCAGGCTTTAAGCAAAAATTGCATTTCTTTGGAGTGAGGAGATGCTGTCCAGGACTGGGGCACAAACAGGCAGGAGCAAAGGCAGCCAGGTGCTCCCTGGGCATCTGACCCGCTGCATGTGAATAAACGGGGTGGCAGCAGTGAGATGGCCAGCACCAAAGCCTCTGGTGCTTTGAGGGTGCGAGGGCAAATCCAGCCTGTCCCAGCTCCTGTCCACTGCTCTGTCTGTCCCTGAAGGCAGCCTGTTAGATGTCTGTCTTTGATGTTCCCCAGGGGAAGGATGAGGATGGAGGTGGAGGGTGTACTCACACAGGTGATGAAACCACGGACATTCACCATAGGTAACTCCAGTGTTCCTTCCCTGCCTGCCTCCCGAGCTAGAACTCAGAAGCCTGGAAGGCATGTGCAGGGGCCCCTCAGCTCTGCATCAGGGTCTAGCCAGTGCCTGGTACACAGGAGGGGCTTGGGAAGTGTCCATCACACAACTGTGGAGTGTGGCAAGGAGCGTGGGCAGGGAGGTGACACAGGAAAACATCACGTCTGTTGATAAATGCCAATAAATATGCAAATGATGAATCCAGAAATGCTCTTCTTACTTTCCAATTCAATTCCAGTAACCCAGGGGGTAAATCTCTATAAATTATAGTGGAGTATGACTTGTAAATAACATTTTTTCTGACATCCCTAAAGCATTGCTGTATCTTTGGAGTTTATAAATTGCTGATGTAAATGAGTTTACATAACCATTTCGTAGTTAATAAAAATAATACTCAGAACAGTATTGGGAATCGGGTATACTTCTGAGCTCATAAATGTTTTGGTGATCCAAGTGTTGGGTTATAATTTGGTTGTGCCCACACCACTGGGAGCCAAGCAAGTGGCACTGACACTGGCATCGCCCGTCCACATGCCTCTCTTCCCTGAATTCCCAGGACGGCCTTGGACAAAGCTGTGGGCCTTCTCTTGCTCGCTCATTAAATGTGCCCCCAGCGCTATACCTCCCCAGTTCTGGGCACTGTGTTAGCAGATAGTATGGGGAATCTATTCACGTGTGATGCAGCCTATGACTCAGCTCTGGATATGAACGCAGTCCAGATCACGCGTGGTGTGCAGATCACATCCGTGGATAGGTCTCCCGTGGGAAATCAGGCCTGCATTGTACCTAGGCCGCTTTGAAACTTGCTCTTACAAAAACTCCCTCACCTGGGATGGAGACAGCAGAAATTTACTGTGACTTGCGCTAGACTTCCCAAGCACGAATGTAAACAGCCCAGCCTTTTCTACTTTACATTTGTAGATGACCTTTCTCTTTGAAGCAACTGGCAACATTCTTTCCTTTGTCATCTGTTAAAAGTATCCACCCAAAGCAAACCTGTGCATAGTTAATGAGAACCATCCTGGAGTGTCAATAAAAGCCTGTCCAGGTGAGGGGCAGGGCCCTCTCTCTGTCTGTGGGAGAGGGGCCACACAGGCCCTCTCTCTCATGGAGAGGGTGACCAGGCCAGCCCTCTCTCTTGATCATTGAGAGATCGGCCACTCATCCCTTTTCTCCACCAGATTTCTTTAGTCCGTGTGAATTTGTTCGTCACTTGTCCGGGGATATAGGACAAGCATTCCACAACAACACACGGTCCTGCTAGACAGGACCGTGACAAGATAGAAATATTAAACCACTCAAGACCCACCCATGCTCAGAGAGGACAGAGTCCACTGGAGTGAGATCAACCCACACACCAGCCCAGTGAAAAGATCAACAGGTGCATCATGGAGAGTGCTCAGCCCCCAGGGCAGAGCAAAACCCCCAACCAGGATGATGGACACAGAGAGGAGGCTGAGAGGTCACCAAAGGTCAAGGCTGAGGCATTGGCTACACAGGGAATAACCTCCTGGAGTTACAAGAACAAGAAACACTCAGGGAAATCACCCACTCAGCATAGATGCAGGTTAGATTTAAGTCCAGTCATGCTGTGGGGTGGGCAGGAGGAAAGTCTGTGCTTCCGGCCCACCTGGAGCCCACTTGGCACCCACAGCTATGGAGAGGAGTCTCATGGAGAGATGGGTTAAAGCATCAGCCTCTTCTCCTTTGCAGACATTTCTTCTCACCTCCACTAAAGCCAACAGGAGCCTCATCATGTACACCTTGAAGAAATCTATAGAAAGGCTTCTCAAGCAGGTGGCACTGTTGGCAAAAGCCACTTGTGTACTGGGCTTACCGCTCTGTACGTGGCTCCTTCAGGAATCATGAAGCAGGTGCTGTTTTGACCTTCTTTCCGGAAAAGTCCTGTATAGACTCAGCACAATTTATTCCTGAGGATGCCCTGGACTAAATGTCAAAGCCTCAGGGTGGAAGGTTCAACACCTGACCCCTAACCCCTTAACTTTCTCCTCAGTGCATCCTGCTATTGCACCGAATAGCAGGAAAAAGTTTTAGGTGGAAACAACACGTCACACACGCATGCACACACGTAGACCTCCAGATCACTCTTATGAACATGATACACACACTCCACACGGAATATCGGCAACCTACCCTAGCAGTGTTCTGAGAATGGTAGATATTTTGTGACCAGGTTAGGTTTATTGAAGGCTTGCAAAGTGTATGGCACTAGAGTGAAAGGTGAAAACCATATAAAAAAATGATAAGATTCTACATCCATTCTTAAATTCCAAAATCTTCTTTCTAAAGAGTTATTTATTTATTTATTTTTAGAGAGAGGGGAAGAGAGAGAACGAGAGGGAGAGAAACATCAATCTGTGGGTGCCTCTTACACATCCCCTGCTGGGGACTGGGCCCGCAACCCAGGCATGTGCCCTGACAGGGAATCGAACCAGCGACCCTTTGGTTCACAGACTGGTACTCAATCCACTGAGCCACACCAGCCAGGGCCCAAAATCTTTTTATTTTTTTTAAAGCCTTCATGAGTTAGGAGAAACTTCTTTAACTTTTGACATCTATTTACTTACATTGATACCCATGTGTGTGTACCTGTTTGTGTGATCAGCATGTCTCAGCATGGGTGCATCCCTTTGCGTGCAAATCAGACAAATGCAGAGAACACCCATGCAGATATGTGTCCAGAAGTTCAGCCCCTATTATTGCCCCCCCAGGAGGGAGCACCTGGGGCAGGCACTCCACTGGGGCAGTCCTGTTGCCAATTGTCATTCCTGTGTAAGTCACCCCCACTTTCATTCTCAAAAGTGTCCTGATTTCAATAGCAAATTATATATTCACCCTACCTAACACATGGAATGCGACAAATGTACAATATTGAAAAGAAATATGCCAAACATATTTATTTCTGGTTTTATGGTAGCTTATCAAGAAAAATCAAGGAACTCGAATTTTTAAAAGGATTACAATTTGTAAAAAAGAAAAAATTTTAGTGTCTAAATATATGTGTTAAAATATAATTTTTTCTGTAGGCCAGAAATAGTCAATTTTAAAATACAATGTATTAAAGATCCTAGCTACAATAATGATAAAATTATAAAATACAGAAAAATGGTAAGAAATATGAAAAGAGATAAAGAATATCTAAGGAATTAAGAGAGATATCTATTTTTCTAAATGAGACTCCATATGAGAAAGATACTTAAACAAATCTATATATTAGATTTTAGCCTCCTGTTACACAAATATGTCTAAATGTACTTTTAAAATTGATTTTAAATTTCTAGAAGAATGAAAGCAGAGAATATTCAAGAATGTTCCACAGTGATTATTATGCATCAGACATATAAGCCCTTTTCCACAGATTGTAAGTCCTGTGAGGATCACAAGGAAACAGACCCTGTCATTGTCCCATTTTGTGGCTGAGGACACTGAGGCCCAGAAGACAGGTTGCTGGGCTGGTCCACTCCTGGATTCAGTGTGTGTGACCAGGATAATCACCAGGCCCTCCTTGCCATGAGGGCCTTGGGCACGCAATGCCCAGGCCAGCCCCAGCTCACCCAGCCACAGTGAGGCGGAGGTGAGACTTGCCTCCAGTGTGTCCACCTTGCAAACCACCGCTGCTCTGCAGCCAAAACCAGGGACGGCATAACTGTGTCGGGTCTAGGCTAGGCTACTTTTCTGTGGCTGCAGAACCGATGACCAGAAATGAAGTAGCATCCACCATCACCTTCACCAGCTCACAGCCCTGTAGCTCACAGCCAGCCAGCATGGGTGGGTTCTCCATTGAAAGCATGGTGTCGGGGGGCGGGCTCCTCGTCTGATGACCTGGGGAAAAAGCCACCTCCAAGCTGAGTCTTCTCTCTGGCAGAATTCAGCTCCTGTGGCTGCAGAACCAAAACCCCCATTTCCTTGCTGACTGTCCCAGGGACCACTCCCAGCTCCTGTCCACTCGGCCCCTCCACTTCAGCAGCAGGATCTTCCTGTGGTCAAATCCTTCTCAAGCTCAGAATCTCTGACTTGCTGGTCTGTGAGCAGCTGGAGAAAACTCTCAGGTTTTTAAAGGACTTGTGAAGGGAGGACAGGCCCACCCTGACAATCTCCCTCCCTTAAAGCCCACAGTCCATTTAGCAATGCAATCATGGGAGGAAACCCATCAGACTCTGAGTCATGGGGACCCACAGAAGTGTGGTGGGAAGTCTTGGGGGCCATTGGAAAACTCTGCCTGCCACACACAGAAGAGGGTAATTCCTAAATAAAAACCATACAGTTTTTATTAAATGCTGTCTTAGAAATGTCATATATCAAAAAGAGAAAGTAGAGTCAAAACCTCCTTGTGGGTTTGAAAGTGTCTCATTAGGACACCAGTTTAGAGAGAACATGCTAAGCTATTCATCCATGTTTAAAAAAAATCTAAAATTGTGCATGTCTCCAAGATGGTGAACATACCAGGCCATGGACCCAATGCCCTGGGTTGGATTTGCTGACGCAGGTGGGGCTCTGGAAAGTAGTCTAGAGGACCTGCCACGGGATGAGGTTGAAGAGGACGAGAGGAGGGAAGCATGCTCATGGGGTGCCAGAGCCACACCACAGGGTGAGCTTTGGTGGGAACAGTGTCAGCCAGGAGGAACACTGGAACACTTGGAAAGTGTGGTTGGAGGCGATGGGAAAAGGAAGGGGCAGACTATCTGAGGTGAGTCTCAAATATGTGCCAGGAGGCAAGACCTCAGCCCGCTCTGCCCCCTCCTCCCCCTGCCTGAGGCAGCCTCCTTATAACACCAGTCCCACACCAGCAACACTCATGTGCTCCCCTGCCTTGTCCCAGCTGCATGACTTTGCCTGGATAATCTCTCCTCTCCTGAGCAGAGGACCATATCCCAGGGATGGAAGATGAAGGGGGTGCTGATGGCCAAGGAAGTTCACAGCGCGGACCCCAGCAAGCCCGGCCGATGCTAGACACTTGCTTGTTCTGTCTCACAGCACGGGTGTCTTTGCCTCAACCATGTGAATTTGGGATACTCTGGTACCCTCTAGAGTTGATTACTGTGCAACCGTGTGAATTTTCTATGGAAAACCTTTCATGTTCATTGAGACTTTAAGAAACTATGGCCATTTCCTCCAACCCCAGACAAAAATATAGTGTATGTGTGTGTATAATAAATAAATTAATTATATATTAATTTAAAGAAACAAACCGCTGCTCTAAAGCTGCTGTCTTCCATAGCAATAGATACTATCAACTGACCACCTTCAAGACCATCACTGTCACTCCCTCCTCTGACCCACAGTCCCCACTCCAGGCTTCTCTGGAACCACCCTTCTAGCTAATAGGTGACAGGTGGAAGGAGGCAGGGTAAGACCTGAAGGCAGATCAACCCGGGATGCCTGTCCTGGAGATCCAGATCATTCCCTGGAGAATCTCCTAGTAAGGAGCCTGAAGAGAAGACGCATTGGAGTCTGGGCATTTCAGAGCCGTGACGGATTGGCTTCTGTGTGAACCACATCGAAAATTGGCTCTCGCTCCCTGGATGCAGAACAACGTCCGATCAAACTTAAGTAAGATCAGTCATATTTAACTTGCATTTTCTCCCAGGAAGTGTTTTTCTTCTAACTGGGACTTGAGAGTGTCCCCCAGCCAAGATGCCTTGGGCTACAGAGAGTGGCCACTCAGGTGCCACTCAAGCAGACAGGCACTAGCTTTCCCAGTAGGAGATTCAGGCCCACCCGTGGGTTCATCCAGAGGGTCTCCTCTAGTCCCCATCCTGGCTGTGGAGATAATTTTCAGCCAGAGTTTTATCAGCAGGACTCTGGCGTTCTCCAACAGCCCCAATGCTGTAACTCCACAGGGCAAGCATCTACATGGGCACAGTTTTGCAATGGCCCACGAGGATCATATCACTGGCCACCTGGCATCCCCTGTCCCCACCAATTTCTTCCCACTTGTCCACTGGTGAACTCAAAACAGGGTGGGATGAGAGAGGTGCACCTGCCCACGTGAGGGGTCCTTGCTTCCTTTTAACACTGTTGAGATTTGGGTTTTGGAATTCCTGCCTGATCTCAGTGGGGTTGAGAGACAGAAAAGTTGGCACTAATAAATTCAGCAGCCTAACCACGTTATGAGGTTACCTGACATTGTGAGTTACCTGAGATGCCAGCCATTGGAGCTCATCCCATCCCACGGGCACTGTAGACAGAAGCCCACATGAGACACTTTCATGACCTGCTATTTGCACCCCTATTTCTTGCACTGCGGCAAAGCTTCTCCTCAACACCCCCAAAGGCTTTCTAGGATTGGCGCTGCCACCTCACGCTTCAGTCACCCACAGCATTTCAGGTGACCAGCAACTCAGGGCTGGTGCAAGGTGCCTGGGTCTGTACCTTCCCCAGCAGAGGGCCGGTCAGCATGGCAGGTAATTCCATCCTTGACTTTCCAAGATAAATGGCCTTCCACTGTCTACACAGGGTTTTGTGTCCACAGCTGTTTTCATTTTATGTTGTGTCTGCGATTTCACCAATGTCATGTAATTTTCACATTTTCCCAAATTGAGCCTTTTTATTTTCTACTTCTCTGTTACTGCTACATCACAGGAATGGTCTGGGCCCTCTTAAAAGGGCAGCATTTTAAAGTTTTGAAAGACGGCTCTACTTGAAAAGGAGTTCTGTAACTCATTTTCAGTTCTTGTGCTTTTTGGATATTCAGGCATGTGCTCCATCATTCATACGTAGCATTTCCATGTGACTGGAGGACAAATGGCCTTAATAAATCCCATTATTCTAAAGAACAATAAAAATAACAGGTTGGTGACACTAGAGCTGTGATAAATAACATTTTTTATTTTGCCATGTCATTATTATCTCTCTCCTCCTGCCTGACTGCTGATAGGCTGTCTCCCTGCAAACCCAGCCGGGGACTCTGGGCCTCCTGGGGAGATGGACAGCCAAGAGTCTGTCGTCAGGAATTCGGCAAGTGCAGAGCCTACTGCTCTCTGCAGTCACAGACAATACCCAAAACATTCCCGCTACGGAAGCCCCTGAAATCCCCACCTCAAAGCAATTCCCAGTCCCTCCTTTCTCCTCAGTGGAATGATCTAAAATCCTGGATTACTGCATCTCTTCTCATTTACTTAATTATTAGCAATCCAAGACTGAAAACGAAGAGTTGGTCAAAGCTGAGTTAAAAGAGCGACAGAAAGACACAGAAATGATTAGCTAAGCTTTGAGTCTGTCAGGGAACTTCTGGACGGCACAGTCAGAAAACAGCGTATTAAACTTGCACAGTCAAAAATGAATGAGTGAACTGCACAAAATCTGCACAAAATCTGCCCATAAAACTCCGTCCTTTCTATTTAAACGGTTGGCATTGTGTAGCGTTGTGTTTCTGAAAGCAAACAAAAGGACTCGGCACCTAAGAAGGTGTTAGAGAAACGCTTTCTTAGGGACTCTATTGTCTTATCTGCCTGAGTCTTCATTGGGCGAGGGATAAGAACACGTGTTGTTTGGGTAGAAAACCTGCAGAATAGAACTACAGGCCCAGAGCAAGGCCAGCTTGTCCTCCCTGAGCCACAGCAAGTAGGCAATGCCCATGCTGAGGGTTCCCAGGGTCTAATGCCTGGGGTCCCTTCATTTCTCTCAAAGTTTTCATCTTGATGATTTTGTTAAATTTACATTTCCTCCTGGCACATACTTTTCCAAAGGAGACCTTCTGCTCACACATCGGATTTGAATAGATCTGATTGATTTAATCTTTCCCAGAGAAAATTTTGCCCTTTCATCATGCCAGCACTTATAGGATAGGTACCACCCCTGCCCCCAGGCCTTGGAATAAGCCTGTATCCACTGGGTGTAATAACAAAAGCTAACCACTCTCTGGAGCCCCCACCGTCATGGGGCAGGCATTGTTCTGAGCTGTTTGCAGTATTAGCTCTGTTACATCTCTTATCAACCCAACCAAGCAGGAGTCAGCGTGAAGTCCATTTCACAGATGAGGTGGCTGCGGCAGGGAGGGGGTGAGTTTTGCAGAGACAATCATTAGCAGGGAGTGGAGCCTGTGTGTCCTGACTCCGGGGGGCCACACACTCACCTCTCACTCCGCAATGTTCCTCCTTCAGTTCGAGGGAGTGACCAAGGTGGGAGGGTGGGGCATCCAAGTGTTCCTTTTGAGTGGAGTGGCGGCAAGTTCAGGGATGTTTGGCTTATTCTGCAGCTCCTCAGGGCTGATTGGCTATTTGTCAGGGGAAGGCAAGCCCTTCCTGATGTGGCACATGTGTCCAGGGAGGAAGAATGGCAGTACAGGTGGCCATGCTGGGACGGCATCCTTCATCACAGCTGGGACCCTCCAGTGGCTCCCCCTTCCTCCCTGACCAGCCCTGACACCCCTTCTCTGATGCCCACCCTCCTACTCCCAGATGTGTTTGGATTTACATGATCTGGGGAGAAATGGAGCTTCAAAGACAGCAACGAGGGGGTGGGAACAAGACCTAGTGTCTTCCTGTGAGACTCTCTTTGTCTCTCTCCTCTGCATGCCCAGCCCTCAGTTCTACATTTTAGGCATTGCACTTTTCTCCTGAATATCCAGATCCTTCTGGCCTTATTTTTCTAGAAACAATCCCTGGCCTCTGCAAGCCACCCTGGCCTTGTTCTGTCTGCTGTCTCAGTCAGCTTAGGCAGCCATAGAAAAACAGCACAGATTTCTTAGCCACCTCAATTTTCTTCAGTCATATATATTTTCCAAAGGGTTCAGACTTTATCTGCAAAAGTGGAGCATTTGGGGGGAAATGATGAAAGTCATTCATACTAGACAGAAAGTCTGGAATATGTCAGCTGAGAACTGTGACTCAGAATCTACACAGGTACTCCCTCTTTCTGGTCACTTCCACAGCCCCATATGAGGGTCAGAAGCCAGGGTGGGACTCAGATGCAATCTCTAGCTAGCTTCCAGCCCTCATGCAGCCCCTTGTTGTGGGGACAACACCTGCATCACAGATCAAAGTTGCCAGCAGAGTTGAACAGCACCCCCCCACCCCTGCCCCCTGCAGCCCCATCCCAACTATTCAGGCTGGCTTCTTACATGTGTGAGCTCAGAGGATTGGTAGCTATGTCCAGGGTCCCCACACAGAGCCCAGCTCTCCTGATGGCCTCCAGCCCATTGAGCTGGGGAATGTGCATCTGGAGAGAAAGCAAAGGGCACACTGCAGCCTTTTCATGCATTTCCCTGGTTGATCATCAGCCAATCTGGAAAGAATCCACCACTGTGTTCACAAGACTACTAAGAAAACAACCCATTATTCTGACTTGTAGGAGAATCTAATGCATCACTTACTATTCAAATGGTATGCAGACCCTCCATCCAGGAAATGGCTTGAGAGGACGTTGGTGTCCCACTAGGATCAGTGGCTAATGCAAAATCAGGTTTGATATTTTAAGCACTTGGGGATCCCCTGGGAACAATATGGAAACAACGAATTTCAGAAAGACAGATTTAAAACTAGCAAGATGTTTAATAGCAGACTAAGGGAGGAAAGTTGATTTAAAAAAAACACTTAAGAAAATAGAGAGCCCGCTTGGAGGCTCTATAGAAGCAACTGGAATATTGCATGAGATGCCCAGAGAGGTTGAAAGGCAAACCTAAAGGGCAGGGAAGAAAGGCCGCCTGTGTGAGCAGGACAGGCAGTGGTTCAGCCCCACAAAGCAACTCCTATTTAAAGGAAGATTTCAGCACAGTGTCTCATTAGCCTCAGATGAGAATGTAAAGTGACCAAGACAACTGTAAAGAGGGAGACGGAACAGTTAAAGAAAAATTCCGATAACTCCATGTGAAACAAGAGGCTAGCTTGCGACTCTAAGGCCCTCGAAATCACCCAAGGAGGCACAGCCACGAAAGGCATTTGTGGAAGGAAGAGCCAGGTAAAAACTGGTAAGGACTCCGATAAAATGAATGGTCACTCACCCCAGAGGCACCTTGGGGGAAAGAGAGCAGTACAACTAAAAGGAAAAGAGCCTCCGTGGAAGAGATTTTTAGGGTCATTCCACAAACTGAAGGGGTGGCAAGGGAGCCAGAACAGGTGTGACAAGAAGTAGAGTAAAGCAGTACCTACTTCAATTCTCAACATGTGCGACCTTTGTTCAAAAATAAAATTTGCCCTGGCCAGGTAGCTCAGTTGGTTGGAGCATCATCCCATATACCTAGAGGTTGCGGGTTCAAACCTCATTCAGAACACATGCCTACATTGAGGGTTTGATGCCTAGTCAAGGCACGTACAGGAGGCAACCAAGAGATATTCCTCTTATATCAATGTCTTTCTCTCTTTCTCCCTTCCTCTCTCTCTAAAATCCATAAACATATCCTTGGGTGAGGATTAAAAAATAAATGAATAAAATAAAATTCAACCAAGTAAATTTGAAGATCTAATTGGCTTTATTAAGTGATCCATAAATGGGCAGCATCCCATCTAACCACCAGAAGGGCTCTCCCAGGGGTGGCACAGATGGAAGGTTTTTACAGGGAGAAGGGTAGGGCATGGGAGCTATTAACAAAAAAACAGATGGGATTATACTTGAGCCTAGACACCATTCTTTTTAGGGGGAAGAGAATGGGAAAGGGTTTCATTATATAGATTGCCTCTTCTTTCCATGGGGGATGGGGAGGACCCAAGTAAGTGACAGATCACCTTGCTGGTGCTTGACAAGAACATTCTAAACTGGTTGATTGAGATTAAGTTTCTGGAAGAAGTTGAAACTGCAATTATACCAGGTATTAAATCTAATTTTGGCATCATGGCCTTTTAAAAGTACAAGTGATGCCATTTTGGGCCTGCAGGGTTTTTTTTGTTTTTTTTTTTTAAATACCTGGAAATGTAAAAACTGTTGAAGCTGCTAATGGGAGGTGCAGAAAACCAGAGGACACACCGAGATTGATGAGCTGGCACACTTCTCTAAAATCTTGGTGTAATTAATGAGAAAACTCATAAAAAGCGATAGTGCAACCAAAACTCGCTTTGTCATTTATAAACTGCTAGTTGTAAATGGCCACAGTTTAAAATCACATGAGCAAAACCAGATTCAAACAACACTACAAGGCAGTTATGTGTTCAGGAGCCCCAAGTTCAGGAGCTAAGCCCGGGAGACAGTGACCTCCACACAACAGAGACCAGAACACAGAGATCTGCTGTCTTGGCAACGTCCTCAGTGAAGCTCCTCTAAGAAGTTCTAAAGAACCAGAAGCCGTAACCCAGAGCAAATGCATGTTGAGAAAAAGGTCTGGCAATAAATACGAGGTTTTAGATAAAATGCTGAATTCACAGACTCTCTGTGATGAGACCTGCTTTTCTATTTTGAAATAGAGACATTCTGGCCATTTTCAGGGATACTGACCATTTAGAGCTGCTCACCAAATCATCTCAATTTCCCCTGCCCATATGATGTTTAAGCACAAACAATCTGGAGTTGATGCACTTGGTTTTAAATCTCGGTTTTTCCATTTATTACCTGTGAGACCCCTGGACCTTAAACAGGGGATAAGAAAAATTTCATGAGGTTATGTGGGCAAGAAGAGAAAAACTGTGAGAAGTGACTTGCAGTGTTTCTGGGGAGGGGAAAGAGTTCAGTAAAGACATTGTTTTAGCATCATTTTAAGAGCAGGTTTTACATCTACTATCAAGATACACTTCCTGTAACCACCCCCGCCGCTCCCACATCACAGGCTTGTGCCACTCAGGAAGAGCAGGGCTCCTAATGCTGAAAAGGGCACACACAGGGATTGCGAGGAGGGAAATGGGCAGTGGGAGCCAGGATTGCTTTAAGGATTGACTCCTGACGTGGAAGGATCTGGAGGGTAAACACAGTGGCCATCGCACCTAGTTATCTGTCACTCAGAGGTCCAGAATGAGATGGGATAGTGTGTCTGAGACTAGGAGGGACAATGTTTACGACATAACGAGCAGGGGCACTGCCCGGAAAGTTTGCGTCCCCTGAGTGGTGGCTAGTGATAGAGGCAGTGCCCTTTGCTTTAGAAACAGGCCTGTCATACCACAGCCGCTCCTGCAGGGTCCCTGTCCACATCGTTTCACTGTGAGATGAGATTTTTGTAGATGCGGTTTTGCCTTCCGGATTTGAAGCTGAACTTGCCTCCGCTTGTTCTGTTCTTCCCTTAGGACCTCATGTCCCAAAGGGAGAGAAGTGCCAAAGGAGAAAACCCACGTGACAAGGAGGGCAGCTTCAGCAGAATCTCCATTATCAGAACAGAAGGCGGATTCCTGGTGCACTTCCTTTGCCGGGAGTGGCGACAGCCTAAGAGCAGCTCCTCCTCGGCCACTGCACCTGCTTGTACAGTTCACATGAAAACCTGGAACGCAGCAAATCCCACTTCACAATGGCTTTCAGCGCTGGAGCCTGTGAATTAAAGGCCTCCATTGTTTGCAAGGATTATTTCCTTGCCTCTACCAGCTTCAAAGAAATGCGAATCTTCACTCACTTTTCTATTGATCCTTGTTGATCAGATTAACTTTGTTTTGGATTCCTGTTGAAACAAAGGCAAACAGATACATTTTAAGCACTTTCATGTGTAGCTTTGTTTCAGTTCAGAATTCTCATTGTGCTTCTACTTTCTTGTTATAAAGATTACTAGGCAGTTGGGGGAAAATCAAGGAATTACCATAAATTCTATTCACTAAATACCAACACTTTCAGGCAAATTATCTCAATTGTAAAATACTTTGGCATACCAAGTAATTATATGCAATTAAAACCCCACTGTTCGCTTACTTTCCCTTGTTAATTTATAATAGAATACCTGTCCTCAGGAAAATGAGAAGATTAGCAAGCACTAGAAATCAAAGACATCTCTCAACGCTGCAAAAATAAAGCCAAAACTTCATCCTACTCATCAGGCACTTCAGATTTCAGATGAAATTATTTAATACTCCACACTCTTTAATGAACTATAAAGAATCTGGAGAGCATTTCCTTGAAGACAGAATGTTCTCAGGCCCTTGGTAAACACACCGAGGAGGTTTCCCCCCTGCCTGTTCTCCGCTCCGGCGCATGACTCATATACCTGGGGCCAGGATTACTGAGTTTCACTTTGGGGCACACGGTGCGGTTTCTCACCTTCCTCCCCACCCTCCCACGACCTACTGCTGAATCTGCACTTAAACCTCCCATTAGAGAGTCAACCTTGCAGCCGTGCCCAGTGCCAGGCAGAAAGCCCAGGGTGGACACTAAGGCATTTCCCTGGGCTCAGTTCATAGAAGCCTTTCCTCCTGCTCCTATGCACCTCCCCAAGAGTGAACCCCAGAATCTCTGCTCTTGTCTGGAAAGCATTTGCACTGGACCCTGCAAAACCTCCCCAGACAGAAAGCCAAAGTTTTGTGTAAGTAACAGTAATTTACAGGAGGTAAGAAGGTTATTGTCTGATAAACATTAGATTGCAACAAATCAGACAAAAAAAGGAGACACTTTTTACAGGAAATTTTAAGAACTTGAATCACACTTACCAAGATGCAGTCCCAACTTTCCCAGGGTGGAGTATGCTCTTGGGACTTGAGACGTTTGGTGGGAAAACTCAGAAAGTCTCAGGCAAACCAGGTGAGCTGGTCACCCTCATGTATATTGGGGTTCAGTTGTCCATGTGACCATGTATGACAGGGACCCAATGGGCCATGTGCGTCTCAAACCGTAACTCCTATACCTAAGGGCACTTATTGCCACCCCCTGGCCTCACATCTTTTACAGGCAAGGGCAAGTTCAGCCCACTATCAGATACTTGTTGTCCAACCTACTTACAAACAAGGCCATGTGTGGGAAAAGGGTCCTCATGTACATATGCCTGTTCCACACAGAACTTTATGAATAAATTAACAGTACTTGCTTTCTTGTTAACCACATCATCAACTCCACTATCAAATATTACTGAAGAAGCATCAGACAATTCTCCAATTGGCAATAGGAGGGAAGTCATTCCGTTGGGTGGGCCTACACTGTTAAGGGGAAAGTTATTTTCACAAATATCCTTTGCTGCAGTATTTGAGTCTTCTCATGTGGCAGGAAGAGGGGCCCAGGTGAATGAGCATGTTTCAAGGTAGTTCTGCCCTGTTGCAGTGTAAGGTCAGGATGCACAAGGCACTGCCCCAGGTTTAGTCCAGGCCCTGCTTTCACTCCAGCCTAGGACGTCAATTATTGCTATTTTTACTGCTGTCTCTAAGTCTCATGGCCTCATATCTCTGAGAGGCACCTGCCCTCCTGCTCCTCAGGGAAGAACATGGGAGACTGCTGTCCCTTCCTGACCCACTGGACTGGCTTCAGGACAGTGAAGAACATTCACAGCAAGATCTGCGAGGGCTGCACAGGTGTGAGCCCTTAGTAAGGGTTGTGAACATGCACTAAAAGTTTACAGTGAAGTTATAAATATCTACTTGATATTTTTTATAATGGTTGATTGGAATATGAAATCAGATCTCCAAAAGCTTCAATGAAATATTTTCTCATTGGAAGCCAAATCTGATGGTTTCTGTTTGGGAAATATTCTTCACACCAAAATTTATCAAGTTTCTCAAATTTAAATTGTAATAAAAAGTAAAAGCAAACAAACAAGAGTAACCTGGACACGAATCTCAACTGGACCTACTGCATGTCTATAGAGCAATTTCCCAGATCAGAAAGGACATCATTGTCCTCACATGCTAGGCTGGCCCCACTCCAGTTCCTCCCACTTTGGTCCCGGCTAATTAACTGAGGCAGAAAATCTCAAAAAGAGTAAAGCACTAATGGTAGTTGTATCATAATAATACATAGCAGTTTTCTTTTTGGCACGTCTCAGTGCCTCAAGGAAACATTTACTGAAAGTATTGTCAGTGAAACTGAGTCCTAGGACCCTTCAAAAAATGGCATGGTCTGTCACGTTAACATGGACTATGTCTTTTTTTAAGATTTACTTATTTATTTATTTTTAGAGAGAGGGGAAGGGATGGAGAAAGAGAGAGTGAGAAACATCAATGTGAGAGAGAGAAACATCAATTAGTTGCCTCTCACACTCTCCTCAAGTGTGGACTGAACCCACAACCCAGGCATATGCTCTGACCAGGAATCAACCTGGTGGCCTTTTGCTTTGCAGGAGGATGACCAACCAACTGAGCCACACCAGTCAGGGCCATGGCCTGTGTTTTAATTTAAAATAGAAATGAGAATGTTTCCTGAAGTTATCAAGATGTAAGACAAACCTAGAACTGTAGTTGAGCCTACTGAGTGGTGTCAGCTTCCCTAGCCTGTAGGTGCTGCACAGTTCTGACTGAGAAGAAGTGACACATTTGAGATCCTTCTGGAGGAAGGGGACACCTCAAGGTGAATATTTCAGCCATTGACAAGACAGTTAAAGAGTGTTACCGATTGTTGCCAGCGTCCTATAAAAGACCCAGTCCCGATGTCTAGTTAATCCAGGATGGTCCTTCCCATCTCACTTCTGGATATGATTCTAGAATCATAACAAACAGAAAGAGAACCTTCTGTGAGGACAGAGATGTGGGTATCTACCCTACCCAACTACACTGGCCATTAGTCTCATGTGGCTTTTGAGCACTTGAAAGTTGGTGAAATTGGGGAACTACTTTGAGCATGGCACTGTATTGTGTTTGCATTTAGATGTGATAGCAGGTATGGCAGGTGCTGCTGTATTGGACAGCACCGTTTCCAACTTTCAATGAGCAGTTGCACTGAAAGTGAGAAAAACGACCCTCTGTAGTCAAAGAAGTGCCGATGAGACCAGTAGCTCTTCACCAACGTATTTCAGATATATTTGCAGTATTTGTTTGGCTTTTCTCCCCCATTAAAATACTCAATGTTGGTATTTTAAGAGAGAGGGAAGTCTCATAAGCCAAGAGAACGTGTATATGTTTGATACAAGTTTGGGAGATATAATTGGCAATATTTACCAAAGGTATTTTAAAATATGTATATTCTCTGTCCCAGGAATTTTATTTCTAGAGTCCATCCTGAAGAGCTAACTGAGGTCTCAGAC